>NW_019014665.1:129290-149896 GCF_000150535.2 Carica papaya | reverse complement strand
ATGTGGAAAAGAAGACATGCCATCTAATGCGGAAATCCGATGATTAGATAATGAAAAGCATCTAATTTATTTGTTTCAGTCCACAATTTATCTTGTCTTATTTTTCTATTTTAATATGTCTATACATATATTTGATTTGCAGGGATCTTTCCGATAATTTATTTGATGGATCAATCCCTGAAAGCCTAGGGCAGTTAACAGCATTGCATATACTGTAAGGTCTTAAAGCAGTTGATTGATACCAATCAAATCCAAATAGAAAGACTAATTTTAAGCTGTCATGCTGCAGGAACCTAAATAGCAACTCTCTATCTGGAAGAGTCCCAGCCGCACTTGGAGGAAGACTTTTACATAGAGCGAGCTTCAAGTATGTTTCGCATTAATCTTGATCTAAGACTGTTGCAGGTCTTGTGAAATTTGCCACAAAATTCAACAAACGGATTCTTCTCCAAAAAGATATATTTAGAAGTTAGTGCACATGGGGTAACTTTTTCTTTTCAATTAAATTTCTGCAGCTTCACTGATAATAAAGGCCTATGTGGTATTCCTGGACTACGAGCATGTGGGCCACATCTTTCTGCAGGTGCAAAGATTGGCATTGCATTAGGTGCTTGTGTGGTATTCCTACTTCTTATTCTATGCTTAGTGTGTTGGTGGAAAAGACGGCAAAATATTCTTCGAGCGCAGCAGATTGCAGGTGATTACAGTATGCATGATAATCTCATTTATCCACTCAATAGTTGATCATTTCATAAACAATTTATTCCCGGGAGTAAGAACAGTTAAAATATCTCAGCACAACACTGGTAATTGACAACTATCTGACTTCCTCCTACTCTGTTGCTTGGGTCCCGAGGAAAAGAAAATTGATTCATAATTTTTAGTAAAGATTCATGTAGATACAGGCATGTGTGGTAGGTTTATGTTTGTGTTTGACACAAACTTATCTGGACTTTGTGCCGGTACAGCAAGAGGAGCACCCTATGCAAAAGCAAGGACCCACTTATCTCATGATATTCAGATGGCAAGGCATCACAATCATGGACATGCACGAACTGCAGCTGAGAATGGACCTAGCTTGTTATCATGATTGGCAAACATCACTTGAAATTGCATATATTCAAACCCTGCACCTGTTGCGTACCTGAGACTGATCTCTATCCCATGTTTTAACTTGGCTTGGCTGCTTTCTCTGAACTTGTGGTACTATCTAATGCTCTTGCCTTCCTTCAGAGTGGTGTTCCATCAAGGGCTTAAAGCTTAAAGAATCACTCACAAAATGTCAGACCCTAGTGTTCCATCAAGGGCTTAAAGCTTAAAAGAATCACTTATAAAAGGTCAGACACTTTGCCTTGGTTGCATAAACAGTGTAGAGAGAACATTTGTAAAATATTTTGGAATATGTTGTAACACACGTAGGAATTTGATCATCTTCCTGGTTTTATCTTTTATTTACCCTATGGAGTTAGAAGGATTAAGCTGTAATCTACTCAGACCCTACCTCCATAAAGGTCACATACATAGATCGGTTTACATGGATAGGAATGCTTTTAAGATTGTAGGCTTCGTATGGTGTATTATTTTTTTTCCTAATGGCAATCTTATTTCACCGTGCCTCCTATTAACAATTTATGCAAAGTAATTCTGTAGAGTGCATCATTTCTTCTCAGCAAACCAGATTGAACTAGTCGAATTAGCCTTCATATTCAGTTTCTTAATACAACCAATGTTTCTCCTAAAGATGGGTCTTTGATATATTTATTGTTATTTGTGATTGGTTAAGGTCCAATTCTAAATTGGAGGACAGACAGCGGTCCCTTGCCAAGAATCAAAGTTTTTCTTCTTGTAGGCATCTAATTCTTGTATGATTTTCGAATGAAAACATCTAGTTAGGAAAGAAAAGACTGTAAGTGAATTGCTGTGTTGACTATTGGCTTGAGTTAGTTAAGAAATTATTTTCCTTTCACTCTTTCAGAAAGTTATATAAGATACTAGAATAAAAACAGGAGTAACAAAACAACGCGAGCCATCACAGATCTAGTCACCTTCAAAAGATTTTATTCTCTCTCGGCATATTGTTTCTGCAGTGGCTTTGCCAGAAATAATTAGTTGTCTGGTTGTTCCTTTTTCTTTACACGCTTTTATATAGTTTGGGTTGGCCTTCATGCTCTTTGGTTTCTTAATAATTTAATCTATTTCTCTTCTTGAATAGTTTCATATTTTTAGAACACAGTAAATCTTTTAATAAGAGGATCCGATATCGAATGTCACCATTAGTGCTACCTAAAGAGTGGGTGTAGAAGGCCAAACAATTTGTGCATATATTACCTTCCATGTGTATGTGAGAGAAGATATGAACTTACTAACTTGGAGATCACAGCTCTCTAACTTAGACCTGTGTGCAATGCTTTCTTCATTTTTCAGTGTCCGGAACTTAACTAGAATATAGATTCTCCATGTGAATGTGCTATTTTCAGCTAAAAAAGCCATGTTTCTCGAAAGCGGATGTGGTGGTTGCAGGATGCAGCTCTCTTGTTCAAGAATGTCGTGCAACCAGTTATCATTCGGTAACTAGTTCCAAGATTGCTCGTGAATGTTCAGTTCCTACTACTTATTTGTCTCTAATGAAGCACTTGGCAGCAGAGGGATCATTGGGTCGTCGTAGATCAACTCGTCTGTGTTAATAAGCTTGCGCCCACCCTGTTGGTGAGTGGTATCATTATGAGGGACAATGTTGCTATGAAATTCCAAAGCCAAGGGAGTAATGTTGATGCTTTTAAAGAGGTTTTGTTATTCATTTCCCTTCTTTCACATGAGCCAAAATGGTAGTCAGAAAAATAACTCTTCAACTTGTGACACCATGAATCCTGACTTCTATGAGTAAATACCACCTCATTCAGCCATTAAAAGAAACAGAGAAGAAAATATTAGTTGTTTACTAATGCATTAAAATTTTTAGAACACCAAAATTAAGAAAATTAGAGTAATTTTTTAACATTTAGTTGAATATAAAATTAAAAAAAAAAAAAATCTTACTGAAAATAAAGTTGAGAAGCAACAGAACGAATTCTCATTATATTATTCCTAATTATAATAATTTGGTAATCAAATAAACAAATAATAAAAACACAAAAACCTCCATCGTCTAATAATAAATCAATCAAATCCAATTCTATTTAAAAATAATTTCCATTTATAAATAAAAAGGGAAAAATACCCCAAAATTACAAAATTATAAATAAATAGAAAATAATAATAATTCACGTGACCAACTCGTGTCAGTCATAAAAATCATCACCCTTGATTTCACGTTCAGTTTTTGAATTTTGGCATATTTACATAATTATTTAATTAAAAAATTTATTTAAATAACGGCTGTGCCAATATTATTCTAATTTTAATTTTAATACTCTCAACTCTTTCATGATTCCTATAAATAAATAAATAAAAATCTGAACTCGTTCAGGAAACCGAGTCAAACACGCCATATCTAATTTAACTCACTTACTTTCCTAAAATAAAAAATAATAAAATAAAAAGGAAAACTCAGAAACCGGTTCTGTCTCCTGCAACTCAGACACCTCCTACGCTACCCTCCACGTGGGGTCTCTGCAAAAACCCTACCATCCACTCATCATCCGACACGTTACCCCCTTCCTCTCCTCGTCTTTCACATTTTACCATAACTCCATTATTACCCTCCCCACCAACAACTTTATTTAATTTTTTATTATTCTATTTTTCTCTATCTGCCGTTATTTATATACTTTATACGAATATGAAAATAGTAATATATATATATATATATATACACATATGGTGAGCAGCGCCGTACGAGAGATGGGATAGGGCTTACGTCATCCACGATGCTTAATTTCATTGTCGTCACATGACCCCCCTCCAATCTCCACTCTCTGCTCTCACGTCTAATCAGGCGGCGGCTCTCTCTTCCTTTTTCCTTTTTCTTTTTTGTTTTAATATAAAAAAATAAAAACTTTTTCTGTGGGCCCCACTCTGTTCAGTACTTCCCTCACGTGTTCGTCTCCGGATAAATGATCACAACCGTCGGATTTCAGTTTAACCACGTTACGTAATCAAGATTTAAATCCGACGGTCAAGATCAGCTTTTCTCCCGTTTGTGTAAAAACGAGAAGTGTATGTCGTGCCGTCCAGCCGAGGATTACGGGTGACTCGGTGGGTCCCCCTTCCTTTTATACAGCCTCCTTCTTCCCCCCCTCCCAGGCCTCTCTCTGGTTTTTTCTCTTTAAGCTTTCTCACCCGCACTCTCTCTCTCTCTCTGCAACTTTTGGTCAATGGCGTCGTCAAGAGAAGGCCACTACAGGGGAGTAAGAAAAAGGCCGTGGGGAAGATACGCCGCCGAGATACGTGACCCATGGAAGAAAACCAGAGTCTGGTTGGGTACATTCGACACACCGGAAGAAGCTGCACTCGCCTACGACGGAGCCGCCAGGTCTCTCCGTGGAGCTAAGGCTAAAACCAACTTCCCACCTCCCGTCAACGGTCTCTCTCTCGATCTCAACCTCCCATCTGATCATCACCAACGTTGGGGTCCACCTTCTGCCTCTCATCACCACCTCCACCACCACCGTCTAGCTCTCGGCGACTTTCTACAAACTGGAGTTCTCAACTCCTGCGGCTCCGATACGTCGTCGTCTAAAGGAACCAACGTCTCTGTGCAGCTGCAGGAGGGTACTAGTTCTTCTGCGGCGTCGTATTTGGGGGTCGTTAGACGTGGGTTGCCTATAGATTTGAACGAACCACCTCCGTTGTGGCTGTAGGCTGTAACCCCCCGGTTGAAGTCATTTTACGGCGTCGTCGTTTTTTCACTTGGCAAGTACTAATCTCCGTTTAATTTCTTTAATTATTATTTCCCGTTTTGGTTAAATATTTGTTAATGATCATCGGCTAGCTTCTGGTTTTTTTCCCCTCATGTTCTGATAGAGAAGTAAAAATATCGAATCATTTCCAAAAAAAAAAAAAAGACATAAACCATCTTCGTGTGGATATGTAATGCTGCCCTTTTTCTTATTTAATTCTGTAACTCTTTGTCGTATCTATATATATATATATATGTATGTATATGAGGTGTATGGGTGTTTTAGTAGTTAAAAAATAGTTACGGTGATAATGGGTGATTAGTTATTGTTTATCCACCGTTGATTTCCTTGACCAACTGGTACTGTTGTATTCATCCCAGCAAATGAATTATATATATATATCCAGTGCATTATTAAATATTATTTAAAAATAAATTAAATAATTAAAATTTAAAGAAGGGTATATTGCTGGATGGGGGAGCAAGCGTGTGCATGTTAGTGTTCCATTTTTAGCTTCCTGCTACTACAACAAAACATTCAATGAATTCTATACCCACTCACTCGCCCCTACTACGCGTGAGCATGACGATACCACCCTACTTAAAATGACTATAATGCCCTTTCTCGCATTAAGAATTGTGTATATGCATTATTATTATTATTTTTTTAAAAGGAAAGAGGTAATAAATATATTTAATCAGAATTGATGACGAGAAAACTAAAAATAAGAAGGAATTTTGAGCCGCAAATATATCACTACAACGAGCGATAGTAGATGGATTAAGTCTTGATGATCGACTTAAGACTCACAATTGGGAAGAGTAGCCTGATCAATGAGGGGTGGAATAGTGATTTCTAAATTCTCTAAAAAAAATAAAAATGCATGCAATAACTTATAAAAATTGATCGCAATAAATGGATTAGTTTTTGTCGTAATACAATTGTGAACCTTTTTTAAAAGATTTAAAAATATTATACAACCGAATTCATAAAATGATGCTTTTAAAATGGTGGGTTGAGATTCTCACCCGCGGGTGAGTGATGTCTCCATTAAGACGGGTTAGTCTGGTCTGACTAGGTGGTGGCGTTGCCTCAATGGTCTCTCTTTTTTCTTTCGACTTTTTACCTCATAAAGTACATATTTCATACCTCTTTTTTAGATTTTTCTTAAATTTTTTTCTAATGTTATTGTATCTTATTTTGTAAGAATTTTTGAGGACGTCTATGGTGTTTTAATAGTGATTTTTCTACTTTTTTTTTTTTTGTAAACCTAGTCTTTGCTCCTGTCGTTGTTACTTATTCTTAACCTAATTGACTACATCCAAACAAAAAGTCTTAGATCTATTATGTGTTCAACTTCCAAATCTCTCTTTAACTTTTTATTTCGTTAGCCAACTTCATACAAAAAGATCATTAATGATTAGACCTCTTACATATGATGAAAAATCTATAGAAGTCAGTGGGAGGAATAGAAGCTTAAGTGTGGTATCGTGACTATTTAAAAATTTAGTATTTTATTTGAAAACAATGGAGGGGGAAAAATACTAAAGCAAAATTAAATACTTTTATACTGAAATCTATGGTGTATTTATTATTCATTTATGAAGTGTATGACTATAAAAGTTATATGGTGTTGTGCAAAGAAAATGAGTTATTATTCATTTCGATGAAGTTATTGTGGGGGTAAGACCATATTTTTCTTAGTGAGAATATCTTTTGATGTATGACATGTGGCATAGTTTGATGGGTTCCACCTCTGCATAGGATTATCAAACTCAATGCTGATTCATCTATTAGTAAGGATGGTTTGCAAAACTAAGGATCAAAGACCATGGCTCGGATGAAGAACTCTTATTTACAGGCATGTAACAAAGATTGACACTTGATTTGATTGAGTTTGCCAAAGTACAAAAACTCTATTATGGAATAGAATTAACAAGAGTTATAAATTTTAATTATATTATTTTGAAAGGAGATTGTGAGATAATATATAAGAACATATTTATTATCTTAATTCCCAATTCAAAATTTGATTTATTTATAGAGAATATTGATTGATTAAACGATTTTTTTTATGTCATTTAATTTATTTTAAATTCTTAAATATTGATACCTCTCGAGTCAATTATAAACTTATTGGGTTAGTGATGGTATGTGAAGGTTGGAGTAAAAGAATAACTTTTCCAAAGATGAAATAAAATATTACTATCAAGTTCAATAGAAGCTTACGAAGTTTTAATTCTTATTTTTAATTTAAAATTAACTCATCTTTAATTATCACCAAGTTGTCACAATGGTAAAACATGAAATCAAAAATATCATGGCTAAATGGAAGTCTCAATGGATTTCGATAAGAACTTTCTTTATTAAAATTTAATTTTTTTGATTGATAACTAAAAATAATTATCACGTAATTTTTTTTTTCTGTTCGTTCAATCAAATTTTATAAAAGTATTGTAATTAAGTTATTAGTACTAGTTAAGAAAATTTTAGATGCACCCAATGTATATTATACTTTAAAGAACTATTCATTTATACGATTTTCGTATCTTTTGAGAGTACGTTTATTTTTCGATTTCTGAACTTATTTAATATTTTATTTTATTTTTTTTTTCTATGGAGTGAAAATTTTAAAAGAAAAAAAAAATTCAAAGATAAATAAGATATCATAGTCTTGTGGATGTAATGGGTAACGAAAACCCAAGACCCACATTGTCATGTCATCCTACAAAACCCTTAAAGCTCTTGCCCTAATTTTTCTACATTTCATTTAATTGGAAAAAATAATAATTAAAAAAAAAAAAAAGACAAGAAAAAGGAGTCAACTTACTACTATTTGGCATTGAGGCCACAAAAGAAGTTCCTAAGTTGACTTCAATGATCAAATTATTAATTTTATTAACAAATTTTCCTTAATAAAATGTAATTATCTTTTAATTAATTGGGTAAGCTGTATTTTACATTCTTAAATCTATAGATTTCACTTTTTGTAAAATAAAAAAAAAAGAAGACGTTACGTGGGGGTCTACAATCCTGAAGAGACATAATTTAACTATGTCGGGGGTCCTTTATTGACATTTGCTAATTATGATTAATTTTTTTCCAATATTTTCTTAATTACTTAATTAATCTTCTTAAATAAATGTATATGAGTAAATGCCGGAAGCCTTTCTGGTCAACCTTTCCTTTTCGGGCTTTATTGTCAAAGGGAATTCCGTTTTGATACCAGCAAGCACTAATTATTTAGTTTATTTGTTAATTACTTTTTAATTAAATGTTAATATTTATATTTTGCTTACCCCCCGAAAGTTGTAATCAGAATAAAATGTAAGGGTATAAAGGTAATTTAGTCGGAGAAATAATACTCTGCTACGCAGATCCATGGAACAATTTTAAAAATAATTTAAATAAATATAAAAATAAATGGTGGGAAAAGAAAAGAAAAGAAAAAAAAAAAAAAAAAGAAAAAGCCACTTAACACGCAAGCTCGGCCTCACCTAACCCTATCGTCAGCAACTCAGAACTCAGCAGCCCTGCACCTGCACCTGCTCCCCTGCTAGCCAGCCGTCATCTCACAGATTTGACCCCGTGGTCCCCACAGTCCCCACTGTCTAATAAAATTTAAATTAAAACGATCTGAATAGAACACGTGTTACGGGCTCGATGCGGGACCCACTTAGATGCACGTGGCAGCCAAAGAGAAGAGAGAAACAGATGTGGACCCCACACATTCGCCAACCTTCACGAGCGAATCTGTCGGCAGCAGAGGCGTCAAGGCGGTCTAACATTTTTTCACCACGCGACAAACAAATAATTTATTTTTTTTTTAAATTCCAAGAAATTTTAAATGTTTGTATTGTCGTCGTACGGAAACTCCGTGACCCTGTCGGTGACTGCGGCGGCGGACCGACGTCGTTTTTCTAATCACTTTATTTTCTTTTTTTATTTTTTAATCCCAACGCGGGCTCGTTTTGTTCCCGGTTAACTTACACTCACGACCGTTTTCTTTTTGGCCAATGATGAGTAAACGGCGCCGTAAGATGCTTTCTCTCTGTTTCTTATCTCTCCTACAATTTCTTATGTCCACATGACATGTGTCCCTCATCATTATTATGACTAGTCATGCCCATCATCGTCATCAATGCAATTACTAATTCTAATTATTTATTTTGAAAGTAATAAATTTTATTTACCATTAATTTAAACTTTATAATTATTTGAGTCATAATTTTAAAATTAATAAATTAGTACAATGGAATTGTTGGTTTAAAAGCATATGAAATTCATTCGAGAGTATCCAAAAGGAGCATTAAAAACAATGATCGGACGATCTATTATGCCGTGAAGAAGTTGAGGAAGTCTTTGTACCTTTTCTCTGGTGGATTATAATAAATTCCTTCATCATCACGACGTCGTTTCGTGTTCGTTGCCTGATTAAACTCCTCCACATCTCGCTCGTAAACCAGTCTAACTCCACACCTGTAAATCTGCAACCCAGTTTCTTGTTTGACAAACGAGAAATCGAACTTCTTCAACACATCTTCTTCCCATTCTCCGAGATAATAATCATGGTGACTGAAATACAGTAACCAAACATGTTCTGACTCCACTCTCCCTGTATCTTCCTCCCTGAAATGAATCTGAGGACCTGGAAATATTGAAGTATTGTCTGTGTTCAACTGACACATGATCCAATGCATTTTCCCAGATTCATTTCTACTTTCATAATTCACTTTGAACACACAGCACAGTGCAAACCCCAGCCATTCTCTGTTTTTTCCCACACCCGGATCCACCTCTAAGCTCAAGCTACCTCCCTCGTACTGTTTCCCAAACCATTCTGGAATTTCACTTCCAGGGAAGACGATGCTAAATGTAGGCCTCGAATATGATATACCCTGCAACATGGAGAAAGAAAGTTTCTTTAACGGATTGAGCTGAATAAAGTTTCTTTAACGGAGAAAGAAAGAAATTTACGTACCTGGACATATTTTTTCAGCAATGTAAATAACATGCTGTTGTTGCTTTGGTGCTCAACCAAGCTCAAACAGTTTATGCATTCGATTGTTAGGTCTTCGGAGTTGCAGAGAGTCGATGGTTCTGGTAATTTTTCGAGGGAAGTACAGGCTGTAGTCGAAACATTTTGGATCTTTAATGGAAGTTGAGGGAGTGATTTAAGGCTCTTGCAATTCTGTAGGCCTAGATATTCAAGTTGGAGGAGTTTACTTATACTGCAAGGCAATGAAACAAACTTGTTTTTGCTCAAGTCTAATTCTATCAATGAGGGTAAAGAACCAAGGTCTTTGGGTATTGATCCTTCTCCAAGATTACAGTCACTTAAATCCAATCTTGTTAAAGAACGCAAACTCGATAATGAATCAGGCAAAACCAGATTGCAGATTGGAAGAGACTCAAAATCAATCAACCCTCTTTGCACCCGTTTGAGAAGAGAGAGCCAGTGCCAGGATTTGCATGGCAATCCTCTGCATCCACGGAAAGATAAGAATTTCAGATTGTCGAGCAGAAAAATGGAGGATGGAGGATTGATAATGGCGGTTCCGCTTATGTCAAGCTCTTCTAGACATTCAACTTGGCCGAGATTCTCAGGAACAGTTTCAAGTTTACAGCACCCAGACAGGTCCAGAGTTTTCAGACACTTCAATCCATGAATGGTGCTTGGAAGACTGACAAGGTTTCTGCAATTTTTCATGCTCAAAACAACTAAGTTGCTTAGATTCTCCATAGATAATGGAAGGTTTTCTACACCAGTTTCATCTAAAAACAGTTCTAGTAGGCTCTTCATGTTTTCTGATATCTCTGGGAATTTCTTCAGTCTTGAGCAGCCAGAAAGAATCATTACCTTAAGAGATTCCATTTCTATTCTCTCTGGTAAACTTTTAAGGTTTCTGCAATCTTGTAAATTCAAAAGGGTAAGCTTTTTGAGGAACCCAACTGACGGATGAATCTCTCTGAGTCTTGTACAGCTTTCCAGAATCAAAGTCTCCAGATCTGGTGTTCCTGACAAGTCTGGGATCTTAATCAACTCACTTGAGTAGCTCAGATCAATAGATGCCAACTTTTCCAAGTACTGATCTCCCCCCAGAAAAAGAAAAAAGAAGATGTTAATTTTTTCGAACACGAAAACCGATCAAAAGAGAGAAAGAAGGATTATACTGACCTTGATGCCATGCCATAGTTGTTCAATTCGGCTGTAACTCATTTTGAGTTCAACAATTCCATGAGCTTGGAAAGTTGAGGGCAGAGATTTAAGAGGGTATCCCTCCCATTCGAGATACCTTAATTCATCAGAAAGGTATTCGATCTCATCAAAAATCTGAATATTCGAGATTTTGAGCAGCCTTAGCTTCCTGAGTTTGGAGAAGACTTTACCACTCAGACATGTCTGTTTCTTAAGCAGCCTTTGCTTGCTGGTATTTAACAAAGTCTTGCCACTCAAATCTTGTTCTTCGTCGTTGTTTCCGTCATTGAGGACTATTCCTTCCACTCTGTCAGTTCCCTGCAAATCATACACAATAAACCTTCAAATGATGAATTGCATTGAATTAAACTAAAAACTTTTAAAAGGTTTAGGTAGAATTCTATACCGTATCATTCATAAGAACATGGTAGATGTCTTGTTCGTCCCATATTCTGCTTCGCTTCCCCGGTTCATCAATCGATTCTTTCTTAACAATTCTCTGTCCCATTTCTTGCAACAGATCATGCATACACAACCTATTATCACTCGAAATAGTAACGAGCGATTTATCAATTAAAACTCTTAATCCAATTACAGGAGACATATCACAACTCTCAAGAATTTTTATAAACTGATCTTTCTCCTTTCCTTTGAAAAAACAAGCAATGTCCAAGAAAACATTCTTTTCCATTTCTCTTAACCCATCAAAACTTATTCGAAGTCGATCCAATATATCCTTTTCGGGCTCATTTTTCAATCTTTTGACAGCGCTTCTCCACTCCTCAACACTTTTACCAGCCAGAAAAGATCCTAACACCACGAGAGATAATGGAAGTCCATCTGCATATTTCAGAAATTTCTTGGATTGCTCCGCGTAATCCTCAGGCGGGTGAATTGATCTAAACGCTTTTAAACTAAAGAGTTGAAGAGCTTCTTCGGAATTTAGTCCCTCAACCTTATAAACCTCAGTAACTCCATGTCTAATCATCAAACTTTCATCTCTACTTGTTATTATAATCCTGCTTCCTGGACCAAACCAAGATGTTCTCCCAGCTAATTTCTCTAATTGATCCAATTGACTCACATCATCAATTATCAAAACAACCTTTTTATCGCAAAGTCTACTTCTGATCATATCGATTCCATGATAAACATCCCAGATTGATATCTCGTTGCCTGCCATCGATTGACATAGAAGCTTTTTCTGTACCATAACTAAACCTTCTTTTTCAGACATTTCTCTAACATCAACAAGAAAAATTCCCACTTGGAATTCTCTGTAAATCCAATTATAAACAACTCTTGCTATCGTTGTTTTCCCGATCCCTCCCATTCCAGAGATTCCTATCATTCGAACATCATCTGATCCTAGATTTAGTCGTGAACTTAATTTATCTAGATGTGAATCCATTCCGACTAGACCTTCCAGACCACTGAATCTCACTGGCCTCACTCTTCTTGATATCTCTTTTGTGATGCTCTCAATAAATTCTGATTCTAGCCTGCAACAAAATATATAATTACAGCTTGAAGAATATCGAAATCAAACTCATCAGAAGCTGTAAATTTATAGCTTAGAAAGTCAGATTAATTATGATCTTAGATTATTTATTTGGATTGATATTTATAAAACATGTTAGGATCTTGATTATTCATTTATATTACTTTCTTATTCCTACCTGATATATATATCACAATATTGATTAAATATGAATTATATTACTGGTACACAATCAAAATCAAGACGCTGATGACAGTCAATTTTAGTTATAAAACATTAATTATGCCAATTTGTTTGAGCTATATAAATAATAATTTTTTTAGTTTGATTTGGACATATGCATATACATACAAATAATAATCATAATAATTAATATTATTAACTTAAAACAACATTAAACTACTCGATAAAAATTAATCATTAATAAATTTACCTATTCTGGGAATGCCAACCAGAGAGGTTAGCAGCTTCGGTCATGGCGGCTCTCCATCTTCTAACCTTGTTCAAGTCACCTGCAAAATCTTTTTCATGCTTCCAAAAAGCTTTCTCAAAACTCCCTGTTTGTTTCCTAACATGGCTTGGATCAACGTCGTAGAAAATGGGAATCACCAATTGCCCTCTCTTCTTCTTGCACTCCATGATCTTCGCCAGTTCATCCAAACACCACCTTGACATTCCATAGTTTCTCGAGAAAATTACCAGAGCAACTCTCGACTCCTCGATCGCTTTTATAAGCTCTGTCGCAATGGGTTTCCCGACCTCCAGCCTTAAGTCATCTCGGAAGGTCACCATCCCTTCTCTCTTCAGCGCACTGTATAAATGGTCTGTGAAGTTTTTACGTGTGTCTTCCCCACTGAAACTCAGAAACACATCGTATTTCCATTTAAATGCGCCCGAGGAAGAAGAGTCAGAAGAAGGGAAGCTCATCATTTGGGTGTTCTTGGAGGAATCTAGAGCTGAAAGTTTTTTTTTTTTTTTTTTTTAATAGCAAGCCTGGAGATAATCGAAGTTGGGAGAGGAGTAGCTTTTCACATATATATATATATATATATATATATGTGTGTGTATGCAGGAGATTGAGGAAGTGCGAGTGTTAATACATCTATATATATATACATGTATAAATTCAATGGTCAATATTTATTTTATTTTATTTTCCTTAAACACAATTTAGTCGTGGGGTGCAATTTTTGACACTTTCTATCTTTTCTTTCTACTTTCTAATTTGTAAAATGGTTTGATATTATTTTTAAATTCAAATAGAACCTTCTTAATAAAAATAATAATATATTTGATTCATTTGAGTGAGACTTATATACTTATGTAAAATTACAAAGTGACTAATCAATATTCCACATTATATATTTACAATGTTAGTTTGTACATATTTGATAAATAAAAATTATGTTTAAATCTTTATTCTAAACTATATTTCATTTTAGTTTTAAATAATTAGAATGAATAACGGATAAAAAATTCATAAATAAATTTATATTTTTACCAGTAAAACACGTATAAAGATGATATACTAATTCTATATTTATTTTGTATCGATATTTAGTTAGAACTTATACAACGTTGAAGTACGAAGTGTTCGTGATTGATATTTTGACTCGGTATTTGAATTTTTCAACTTAAATATTAGAATATTATTAAATATTTTCTTTCTTTTTTTTTTGTTTTTTTTTAAGAAAAAAAAAAGAAATCAAATTTTGATTTAAATACAAAAAAAAGGTGCCGCGTAAAGCCATGGATAAAGTCAAGTCTTATTTATTTATTATTATTATTATTACTGAAAAATTTGTAAATTATGAAATGAAATATTAAAAGGGAGAAAATTCATGTACGAACGCGTCAATCCGTACTGCTCTTTTCCTTCGCGGGGAGGGCGATCAATCCGCCCCCCACGCGGCTTTTTATTATAAATATTTTATTTAATTACTTTCTAAACTATAATTTTATCTTAAATTTTCTTCTCTTTTACCTTTTTAAATTATAATTTTTAATATATTTTTTTAAGATAATTGATTAAAATTATTTTTCAATTATTTCAAACACAACATTTTTCTACTTAGGATTGTAATTTTTTATATTTTTAAATATTTTAACAGAATAAATGATTTTAAATTAATTATTATGATGTTCTTAAAGACTAATTAGGTCTATCACTAATGTCTTCATGTATCTATCATTTACATGGTGAGATTTAGGAGCTTATATATGTATATCTATATTAATTGTTAATTAACATGCAATGCTAATACAATATTTTATTAGTTAAAGATTCTAATCATCTACTTAAATATTAATGAGTTTAAAGTTAATTGATAATATAAATTTTACTATTTTGTGATATAATTTATGTTGACGATGCCTGATGTATAATATTTGATTTAAAAAATTTAAACTTTATTGCATTACTGTGTTAATGAGATTGTGGTAAGTAAATTCGATTTCGTCCAACGAATTAATTATAATTTCGACAGAAAAAACATTCTGTTACAATAATATTTCTTTAGTTGTGTAAGCATATCAAATTAATACCCGATTTACACTTTTATGTTTTGAAAAAAATATTATTTAACATGTTGCGCAATTGATTTTAACCAAAGATTAAAGAAAATTATGCTAGGTAACGAGCATATATACACCCATATATATATATATGCTTAAATTGATATGTAATTTTATATGAATTACATATTCTTGTTAAAAAAATATAATACTACATTCATAAGTATATTTTCTAAGCTCGAAGTACTTTTTAAATCGCTCTAAGCACTTTTTCTAAACATAAAAACGAAAAAACATATCTCCTTACTTGTTGGATGGGTTTAGTTGAATGCTTCAAATCCTATGTGAAAAATATGAACTTTTGAAAATTGAATATTTTCAAGATAGAAAATCTGTGGTAGTCAAGTGATCAAATAAGCTTAGTTTGGAATATCTCAAGAAAGAATGGAATTCGTTTGGAAATGAATCTTTATTTCTAGAATATATTGTTATATATTTGAATAAGTTCACGAATTCATAGTATTGATAAAATTATATATATATATATATTAGATATACATATTTTAAGTCAAGCAAACTCTATAACATTATGTTTAATGTACGTCGCGACTTAACCCTAATGAAACATTGATCTTGACCGAAATTCAAATCCTTCTAGTTTGGTTTTCATTGAATTAATGTTATTTAAACACCAAGTACATTTGATTTTAATTTTCCAAAAGGAAGAAAATTTTTCGGACTTGACCCACTTGAATATTTTGGTACATGATATTTTGTATTATATATTTTTTTATTAATTTCAATTAATCATTTCCAAAATTAATTTATAGTCTAATAAAATTCAAATACGCTTCTTGGTTTAACGTTTTATTTTATTTAATCAATGATTAATTAATTTTTTCAAAATTATATGGCTAACACCAATAATTGAACATAAACAAACATGTATCTATATATTTATATAACACGCATGAAATGGTTTAGTTAGCAAATATTATTTATCAGAAAGAAATAAAAATGTCAAAGAAAAACAAATCAAAATTTGGACTCGTCAAGAGTATGCTGGCTGTACGTGGAGGTAAAAAAAAAAAAAGAAAATAAATTACAATTTGATATATTTTTGTAAAATATTAAATATATAATTTAATTAAGGATGTAGAATGATAACTTTTTTGAATATTTAATTTTGAAATCGTGACACTTAATTAATTAATTATATATATATATATATTTTTATAAACTTATTAACAACTAGCATGCACTAGGGTATTTAATTTATGGATATAATAATTTATGTAATAAAATATATTTGATTAATTTCAATTTGAATCAACAACTTGTCTCAATAAGGATTGTGATGGACACGTTAATTTCAGTAAGTCAATAATTTGTTAGGTAGAGAATTAAATTAAATTAAATTAAGTAAAACATTCACGTGAGTGAACATATAATTATGATTATATATAATTTTTTTCAGTCTTTATATTATAAAAATACAAAATAATATTTATTAGTGAATATATATATATATGTATATGTATATGTATACATAGTCTCCTTTTCGTACGCCTTCAAGATTGAATTCTAACAAACCGTGTCAGCCTTTTCTATTGGATGGTCTTTCTATTTTCCGAGCAGTAGAAGCTGAAAGGCTCTTGAGAGACTTCATTTTCTATTTTTCAACACAATTTGTAATACTTTAGATTACACTGGAATTGAAAATTTATTTTGACCTTAATTTATATTTGTTTCAAGTATGAAAATATAAAAAGTTAATTTTTAAAATGTAATATCTAAATTCAGAATTTAGTCCGGGATTAATTTTAATATTTTAAATATATAAAAAAATTTTATTTTTAAATTAATTTATTTTAAATTTTGTTAAATTTATAAAAAAAAATAGGTTAGAGATAAAATTGAAAACAATTTTGCGAAAAAAATGTGAAAATTTGGGTTCGGAAGTATTTTTGAAAGAAAAATCAGAAACTGAAGGTTAGAGTGCAAATAAGAAAAATTTTGCTATGTAGACCGACGAACCAGAGCGCACCGTGTGGTAAGGCGCGCTGATGTTGGTGTCGCGCAGAATGCCATGGGGGCGATAGGCGTGCCCTGCGATCGAACGACCCAGGATCGATCATGCGCACGTGGACGACTTGGATTTATTTATTTTTAAACGCGATCGGATGATCGAGATCAAATCGCGATGAACGGTCCAGATTCATTTCTTCTTTAAACGCGATCGGACAGTCGAGATCAAATACGATGAACGATCCAGATTAACGCGAAATGGATATAAATATTTTTCATCACACTAAACCCAAATCCTAACCGCCAGCCTCCCGCCGGAGAAGGGAGTCAACTGCCGACCGCCAACGCACCGGAGCCACCTCCGATTGCCAAAAAAAGTAAAAATTCTTCTACCTGCTCGGAATTCGATTTCGACCACCCATGTGGTCATATCAAAATGAACGATGGTGAGCTGAAAATCGCGGGCAAAGTCATCACCGCCGCGGGCAAAACCCACAACCTCCTCCGATGAGCCCCTTTCCGTTTCCTGTTTTGTGCAATTTTTTTACAATTGTGTTCACTGTTCTATTTTCTACAGGTTGATCGAAAAAAAACTCTCAAACGCGAAGGTGAGTCGGTAGAGTCGCCGCACCCAGAAAATCTCGCTGCTGTTAGGTTTTTATTTTTTGATTTTTTTTATCCGACTGAGACCCCTTAACGTGTTTTTTTGCAGAAATATGTATAAAGCCAGCCGAAACTGACCAAAACATACCAAAACGACCATATCGAGACAAATCGCCGCCACGGACGGTGGTGCCGTTGCTGGAGCACGACAGTACCGCCGTGCCAGAATCCCAAAATTAGTCAAAAATAATTTTTTTACACCGATTTTTGATTCCTAGGTTATTTTTAGGTACGTGACAAGTGTTTTGAATTCTGCAGGGATAATTCAGAAAACCCGAGGACCGCTAATAGGGCAATAAAAATTTTAGTGTTTCGGATACCAATTCGGGTAAGGATCCCTCACATTTTTTTCTGTTAAAGAAATTTGAAGCTTGATAATTAATAATTGTGTGTTTTTATTAAAAATTAGAGAACCCTAAAAATAATTACATGTTACTAGTGGAGCTGGAACTAGTTAATTCACAGTCATTTCAATTTCCTGTTTATTTTCCTATATTACCTATATTTGTTTACTATTATATTGTGCGTAACTCAATTATGGTTTTTATGGTCTTTTTGGTTATTTTGTTATTTGTTTCCCCTACATTGCGTACCAGTATTTTGGTCATTAGTTATTTGGCTGCGTTAAACTATATTATTGTTTAAGTGAATGGTGGGTAGAAAATGAGATATGGTTATTACATGGTTGATTGTTATGTCGATGGAAATCTGTATGTGAAAGACTTACTGGGTACCCAGAAAAGGGTAGACAGGCCCAGTACATAGGAAACTCTACCATGAATATTACCTCCGTCGGACGGGACTGAAAAGTCCCTTACCAGTAAGCTTTGGGAGATATGGTTCACCTTCATATTAGACGGGGTATCGAGGTGGTAGAATGTTTGGCACCCATTACTAGACGGAGTATGAAAATGACTGGTTAATTATTTAATTAGATATTGGGTTTAAGAGTATGAGGACATTCCTATAGACCTCGGTAAGTAAGTAAAAATATAAAATGATCATTTTTTATCATCTTATATGTGATAAATAATAGTGCATAAATATGAGTTTTCATAAGTTATTGTTGAGAGAGACTTGTTATACAAATATGAAATAAATGACTTTTTGTATAGTAAATGAATTTACATTAAATTAAGGGTTCTATTAGTTGTTTTTCTAATTTTTACCTTTTTGTTTCCTGTTTTGTGCGATTTTTCACAAATGTGTTCACTGTTTTGTTTTCTATAGGTTGACAAAAAAAAAACTCTCAAATGCGAAGGTGAGCCGGCAGAGTCGCCGCACCCAGAAAATCTCACCGCTGGTAGGTTTCTATTTTTTGATTTTTTTTGTCCGACCGAGACCCCTTAACGTGTTTTTTCGCAGAGATATGTATAAAGTTGGCCGAAACTGACCAAAACCTGCCAAAACGGCCATATCGAGACAAACCGCCGCCACGGACAGTGGTGCCGTTGCCGGAATCCCGAAATTAGTCAAATGATTTTTTTACACCGATTTTGGATTCCTAGATTATTTTTAGGTACGTGACAAGTGTTTTGAATTCTATAGGGATAATTTAGAAAATCCGAGGACCGCTAATAGGGCAGTAAAAAGTTCAGTGTTTCGGACACCAATTCGGGTAAGGATCCTTCACCTTTTTTTCCGTTACAGAAAATTGAAGCTTGATAATTAATAATTATGTATTTTTATGAAAATTTAGAAAACCCTAAAAATAATTACATGTTACTAGTGGAGCTGGAATCGATTAGTTCACAGTCATTTTAATTTCCTGTTTATTTTCCTATATTACCTATATTTGTTTACTATTATATTGTGCGTAACTTAATTATGGTTTTTAGGGTCTTTTTTGTTATTTGTTTTCCTTACATTGCGTACCAGTATCCTGGTCATTAGTTATTTGGCTGTATTAAACTATATTTTTGTTTAAGTGAACGGTGAGTGTAAAATGAGATATGATTATTGCATAGTTGATTGTTATGCTGATGGAAATCTGTATGTGAAAGACTTACTAGGTACCTAGAAAGGGATAGACGGGCCCGGTACATAGGGAACCCTACCGTGAATGTTACCTCCGTCGGACGGGACTTTTTCCTTACCAGTAAGCTTTGGGAGATATGGTTCACTTTCATATCAGACGGAGTATCGAGGTGGTGGAATGTTTGGCGCCCATTACTGGACGGGGTATGAAAACGGCCAGTTAATTATTTAATTAGATATTGGGTTCAAGAGTATGAGGAGATTCCTATAGACCTCGGTAAGTGGATAAAAATATAAAATGATCATTTTTTATCATCTTATATGTGATAAATAATAGTGCATGAATATGAGTTTTCATAAGTTATTGTTGAGAGAGACTTGTTATACAAATATAGAATAAATGACTTTCTTTATAATAAATGAATTTACATTAAATTAAGGGTTTCATTAATTATTTTTCTAATTTTTACCAATATTTAGTTTTTCATATCTATGATTAGTGTGATATTCTTACTGGGTTACTATAGCTCACCAATTCATTAACTATTTTAGATTGAGAGGACCAAGATATAGATCATAATCAACAAGAGGGTTGGGAATAGTTCACCACCTGGACTATTTTCAAAAGTTAGTGAAGATCGTCTTAAGATACTTAATGATTTGGTTGTTGTTTATTTGTTTGATTTCTGTCCCTCTTTATAATGAAAATTTCTGTAGCCCTACAGGGTATTGGAAATTATTGTGTAATGAATGTAAATGCTAACTACCTTATTTCGCTTGTACATTTAATGTATAACTTTATTGTCATTTAAGTTTCAGACTTTTACATAAAATAATCAAGTAATATTAAATTAATATATTTTAAATGGTAATGGAAATTAGAATT
>NW_019014665.1:105706-123995 GCF_000150535.2 Carica papaya | reverse complement strand
AATGGAAATGAGTTGGGTCTAATGGAAAATTCATTTGAGGAAAAGAAAATCAAATTGGTCTCTGTGGATTTGGATAACCAAATGGGTTTGACGAATAAATATACAAATATATATATATATATAATTAGTTTTTAAGTTTTTGTCATCAAAGTTTATTTAAAGTTAAGAGGAAAATTAGCCTAAATAAAGTTATAATTGCCAATTCATATCACTACTATTTGAAGTTTTTAATTGTTAGCACTCCAATAAAAAGCAATATAATCACTGCAAAATATTTTTTTACTTAATAGATTTGTTGAAATATATCCCGATTTCATCATCATATCCGCAACAACTACTTTAAATGGGTTAAATTCTCGTTTGTTATCACTAAATCTACTATCATTAGATGATTATTGCTAACCCACAACTATATTAGTGAGTTGAGTTCCGTTATCATTAAATCAAATATTATAAATCAACTACTACTATCTCATAATAGACTCATGTAAATTGACGAGATTTACGTTCTCAATAAAATTTGAATTTCAGTATATCACTATTACGGACACAAAATTAATTAGGTATCTCATCCAACAATATTATATTTTCGTATCCAATTTACAAAAACATGGCCTAAAAATAATAAATAGAATTTCATTTTGTGTTGGGCCAGTGGCCACCATAAGTTGGTCCAGATGAGCCTCTTTCATCTTCCTCCCCATTATTATGTTCATCAAATAAATATTTATTTTAATACCATTTTTTATTAAATAATAAACATAATTTTATTTTATATTTTGTATGGACGGCAACTTTTATAATAATTTTTATTAAATATTTTAAAGAAAATATCACATCAAATAATTCATATATTATCACAATATTTTATAATTAATATTTCTCTTTTGATATTAAATAATAAAAATTTTATAACTACCGAAAAATATTACAAATATAGGTAAGCAAATGAGGAACATATAGCTCATATAATTATACACTATAAATATAAATTTAAAAAATCAATGAATTGTTATTTATGTGTAACACCCGGATCTAGAATTTAGGTCCGGAATAAACAAATTATATTAATAAAAAAATTTAGAAAAATTCAATTTTCAATTTTTTTAAAAAATTATGTTTTGGATGTATTTGAAAATAATTTTTAAAAGTTATGATCAAATTAAAAATAAAAAAGGACTTAATTAAAAAGAAAATTGAAAACTGGAATACAAATACAAATAACATAAAACGGACCACGTAGGATCGCCACGTCAGCAGCGTGACCAATCATCGTGCATTGCATGGCAGACACAGGAACACGCATATATGCAGGAAGCCACGCAAGCGATCTGCGTGCCAACGGATATGACAGCTCATATTTACTCCCACGCGCACGAACGGTCCAAACTCGTTTTTCCTTCAGGCGTGATCGAACAATCCTGATTTCATATGATCGTGTGGTTCATATTCGTTTTCCATATAGGATTTATCCAACGACTGAGAATGAGCCACGTGTCCTCGAACGGACAGTCCGGATTTAATGAATAGGAGTATTTAAACTCCTCTTCTACAGTAAACACTAACCCTAGCCGCCATGAAGAAATCAGAGAAGAATAAGAGGGTGGCTAAAAGCGAACCAGATGCCGGATAAGAAGATCAGTAGTCGTCATCGCCGCACCGGAGCCCGTTGCCGATATCGGAGAGGTGAGTTTTTCCCCCTTTTGCTTCAAAATTCAATTCTAAACCTCCCCACACCTATATCGGCGTAGAAAAATCAAAAGGAAAGCCAAAAATCGAAGGCGAGCCGCCGCACCCCCGACCCAAAACCCCTCCAGTGAGCCAGAATCCCCTTCTCGTTTCCTTCCATTTTCTGACCATTGGATTCCTAACTTTTTTCTGATGTAGGACGACAAAAGAAATTCCTCGACCGCGATAGAGGAACAACGGAGTCGCTGCACCAGAAAACTACCCCACTGATAAGCTTCGATTTTTTCCTTTTTCTGGTCAAAAGAGACCACCTAACCTTGAATTTTGCAGGTTTTCGCACAGGACCGGCTGGAACAAGTCAGACTGAGAGGAGACACCGTTGTAGACAGCGGAGTCGGCGCTGGAGCACAGCAGTTGCTTCGTGCCGAAAACCTAGATTGACCAAAAAATTCTAAAACCCTTATTTTTGGTCTTTTATGAGTATTTTGATATATATGACGCGTGTTTTCGTAGAAAAAAAATTCAAAAAATCCAGAAATTGTTAGAAAGTGCAGTGAAAAAAGCAGTATTTTGAACACCGACTCGGGATAAGAATCCCTCATCCGTTCTCCCATTATAGTCAATTAAAGTTTAAATAATAATAACCGGTAAAATTTATAAATATTGGCAACATTTTATTAATTAAATACAGATCACTGATGAAGATAGTAACTGGTCAGTGTATGGTTTATCTATACTGTCTATTTATTTCTATAATGTCTTAATTGGTTACTGTTACAACGTGTGCTTTAATTAATTAATTTTAATTATCTTCTCGTTTCTTAATATATTTAACCGTTTATCTCTATCTGTTGATTAGTTTGAAATAAATGCTACGATTACGATTTTTTTAATTATTTAAATATCAAATCATATTGCCTGTTTAATTGTCGTCTATTTTCTGCAATTATGAAATGAAATTTTTATATGTAATTATTGGTTGGTTGATGATAAGGATATGTATGTGGAAAGCTTATATGGTGTTATAGAAAAGAGTATACAGACCCAATACATAAGGCGAATTCTATCGTTGATATTATCTCAGTTGAACAGGACTGAGAAGTCCCATACCGAAAAGGTTTAAGAAGCACTTGTTCACCCTCATTACCGGACAGGGTGTTGAGGCGGTGGTATACTTGGCATCCATTACTGGACACATGAGGACGATCGGTTATTGAATAAATTGGACTTTGGGTATACGTGTAATGAGAATCCCTATGCACCCCTAAAGATACCGATAAATAAGTAAAAAAGAAAAGTTTAATTATTATTGGTTTCTTAAAATATCTAATGGATTGTTATCTTGATTCCTCTCTTTACAAAGTGTGTTTGAAAATTTAAAATGTGAGTATGAAACTAACTTTTTATAAAAAAAAAATTAAATAAATTTACTTAAAAAAAATTGTTCTATTGATTATTTTATAATTTTTATCAACTTTTGATTTTTTCATATCGGTTGTAAATTGTTAATTTTTTTATTAGGTTAATGTAGTTCATTATTCTTATTTAATTATTTTATATCATAACGACTAAGATTCGTATCATGAATAATAAGAAAATTAATGATTAAAGGTTGTCTTCCATTTCTAACTAGCTGCGTTGCGGATGTCGACCATGTAGGTTTCTAGTTGTATTTTTATTTCAGTTATTTCAATATCTTTTAAAGAATATTTTCGTAATTTTATTAAACATTCTGAATTAATTATGTAATAAATATAAATTTTTAATTTTTAATTATTTTTGCTCATATTTTATTAATTTAATATTTTTATTTAATTAAATTTTCAAATTGTTAGAACAAACTCTTAAACTAAATATATATATATATTCAACAAAGTAACCATGTTGTAATTTGTTTATATCCTGTTTTATAATACCTATAAAAATAAAGTGTTAAAATTAATAAAATAAAATAATATTTATATAATAATAATAATAAAATTAAATTTCAAAAATTATATAATATTTATATAGTAATTACATAATCAAATCTTAACGAAGATCTATAGGAAACATATGATTAAATTTGAATCTACACTTTTATAAAAATAAAACAATTCAACCAAAAGATGAACAGTATTAGGGGCCTTCATTAAACCTCATTAAAGCATATATATATATATATACATATTCTTTGTTTCCATAGGGAGCTAAGTGTATTATCATGCACTAAACTTTTGTGATTAATAATAATAATAATAAACCAATTAATTATAGCCGTCCCGATTTGTATTTTATATTATAAAAAGAAAAAATGATTTAAGAAAATGGTACGCTAATCACATTATTAAAATAATTATTATATTAAACAATAAAAGAGAGCGAAATCTTTGAGCATAGATATGGACGACCAGAGACCCGGGACCCACTAAAAGCGGCTGCCGCGTTTCCCCACTTCCACCGCCTGTGCGCCCTCCACGTGGCCCTAATGTTGTCTCCTTGCCTTTTTTTTTTATTAAAAAAAAACATAAATTATTTAATTTTTTTTATATGATCAGCCCATACAAGCACGCATCATCTGACGGCCGTCTGCCACGTGGAGTGTAAATCCCAACACGAATCTCGAGAAGCTTCCGGTCAACATGGAATTACCTTTCGGTTTCCTACCTGAAACCCCCGCTCGTCACACTCTCCCTCACTCGCACGTGCTCATCACGCGGAACCCGACAACGGTAACTTTTATTTTTTGAAGCAAGGGAATGGTAACTCATGTTATTTCAACATTTAGTTACAAAATAATTTTATTTTTTTATTTTTTTGACATGAAGTAGAATATATAAATTTGAAAAAGCATAAACATTTGTTCTATATGCAAAACACGATTCATGCACTTAAAAGAAAAGCAAATCAAAGGAACACTGTACTATATCTTAGCCTAGGTTAAGAACAAAAGTAGGAGATCTAGTGGTGGAACCTGAACACTTCAATATGAGAATCATATCATACATATAATAGTAAGAATATATGCATGCTCAAGAAAGCTCTAGGGTTTTCATTTGCTCAAAAATTCTCCTAAATGCCTTTAAAATGCTTGTTGTGGCCTTGAAATGTGCAATGATGCTAGCAAGATCCACAAGCAATATACATGCCGGAGCACAAGGTAGAGAAAGAGGGAATCTCACTTGGTTGTAGTAGCACAGGTGGCAATCACTGTGCTTGCTTTTTCTAATTATAACACTTCAAAATTTATATGCTTTATAATAAGATATACACTTATTGTTGATAAATTTATGTAGCTTTAAGAGTTTGAATGTATGTGATAGGAAAAATTTGATACTATGCATAAGAAATTAGTTTACGATAATATAAGATAATATATAATTATTGATGCATAGTCAAATATTTATTTGGATAAGTTAGCATAGGGTAAGAATGCGTGCCTCTAGTTGAGAATGTCTTGATACCTATGCTATTATTATGCTTAAAGACCATTAATTGAGCATGATATCCTACGGTGATACATACCATAATAATTGAGTTAAAGGATATTTTAAAAGCAGATGATTGAATAATATCTGCTTTGGGTTAGCCACATAACTTGCAACAAGCAATAAGACAATTATGATTAGTACAATACATACTTACTAGTGCTTTGTGTAAAATGTACCACCAAAAATTTTTTTATGTAGGTAAAATTTACGAGAGCCATAACACACTTAATATTGCGAAACGAAGATTAATGGGCAATGGGGTGGGAATGTAAATCCAAGTGACTAAAATAATATGCTGTTTTAATAATATAGCTTAAACTGGGAGTGAACTTCAAGCTCCACGAGTCCATATGGCAAGTATTACTAGTGATAGGTTTACTTTTTTGGAACAGAATATTAAAAGGGAATTATTGTAAGAAGAGAATATAGCACACATTTGAGATTGTGATTTAATAAAGTGGTTAAAACATATGAACCTAGGGTATCCGAGTATGGATAGACGTTCTTGACCTACTAGATTTATGCTCAAAATTTTGCCTACTTTCTAAGATTCCTTTCTATAAAAGGGGTTCATTAAGATTTAAAACTACATGAAAGAGTAACATTCCTTTTAAATACTTAGCTTGAACAATTTATACTGAGAGGATTCTAATTGGTTAGAAGAGAGCCCAAACTAGTTTAACCATAAGGGCTAGATTACATGTAGGAAGATATTTAAACCCAAACCACCTAAACTAAATTTTTATTTTTATTTTATCTCTATATAGATAATAATAATTATACAAATATACTCTATTTAAAAGTATACTTAGAAGATTAAGACTTATCCTTATTTCCGAAGAATTGTAAGATAAAAAAACATTAAACATTACAATGGTGGTTTCAATAACTTTAATGTTCAAGTCAATAAGGATAAAATAAGATCAAATAGCATATAATCAAGAATTTATTGTTAGTTTAGTCAAATAGTCTCATACTATATATATAATGTCTTTTTATACTCTTCTTCTATTAAATGTCTTAACCCATTATAAATAAGGCTTTGCAAGATAGGTCAACCAAATATGTCTAGTATGGGGTTAAAGTATAGACAAGTTCATTAGAAAATATTTTTTTTCTATACAGATCAATTCATTTTAAAGAATTTGAAAAAATAGATTAAAAAAATGGTACTTATAAGCCCAAAACCAAAACGATTTAAGATGGATAATAACACAAAAGGAAGCCTAAAATACTATAAACCATTAAGCAAAAGGTGGAGTATATTCAACCGAGATAAAAGTGCATACTTTAGAAGTAACTATTTAGGAATTGGTGGGTTGTTATATTGTCATGCAGGGTGTTAGATGGAGGGTTTTTTTAGCTCATATTAAGCCATAAGAAAGAAGTGACATGGCTCTTCAATATGCTATGGTATTCAAAGTGGGGAGTGTTTGAGTAAAATCAAACTCGAGAGTAGTATTCGATTTTATCAAAGAGTTAATGATGAAAGTCATATACATAAGGAGTTTGTACAAAATTGTCCAAATTGGGTGATAGGTTGTAGATATTTAAAGCTATCCATATTTCTAAGGACAAGAATGCAGGTGAAGGGTAAGATTAGTTTTAGGAGTATGTGGCAGGAAAAATTTTCAAGAATCTACTTATTAATCTCTATTATGTATTTTGAACTATTTCATGTGTTTTCTTGGTTGTAAGAAAATTCAACTGAATATTTAAAGTATCACTTAAATTTATTTATATATTTTGAGATTATTATATCTAAGAAAAGAAATTTTTATATATGCTACATTTACCTATTTTGAGATAATGGTACCTCATAAAATGAGGTATCTATAGATTTTTTTTTTCCTCGTCATGCATGACTATGTTATATTACTACTTGTTACAACTATTTGATGTTAATTATTTTTTTTGTCACATATGGTTGTTCATAATTTTCAATTTTTATCTATCGCATTTAAATTGTCGATCATCATGTTTGATGTCGATTACAAAATAATAATAGATAATAAGAAAATAAAGTAACAAATTAGAAGGTAGTTAAAAATAGTACCAAAATAATAACCAAATAGTATCATATAATAACAAAATGAAACTAATAAATAATTATGTAATGGGTTATCCATATCTAAAAATAGATGAAACTACCCTAAAATTCCAAATAAATAAGAGTTGGTGGGAATAGCTTCCTTGGGCCAATTCACTCACAATAAAAAGTGGTAACTTAAATATTTATATATATATATATATATATATATATATATATTAAAATGTCAAAATAATTTGGTAAAGATAAAAATTACTCTAATTTTACTTTTATATGTGGTTGTATTCATTAAAAATATATTTCAAAATATGTTCAATGAATTTAATAGTGAAACAACATATATATTTTTTTATTTCTAAAAAATAAAACACCATTATAATAGAATTTTTAATTAAAAGTTACTAGACAATCCATCTTAATACCGAATGAAATTTACAATTTAGCCATATATGGTAAAACGATTAGGTTAAACCGACCTAAGTGTATTTCATTTAATCATGAGGGTTGGTTAAGGTATGTTTTTTTTCCAATAAAAGATTACTTTATAATAAATAATTGACACACTATGGTTGCTACTTATATAAATTTAGTAATTGGGATTGGAAAAAAGGAAAACCCAATTAGCTAAAAGAAATTAAATTATTATTTCGTATGATGAATTTCGTATATTGAAAAATAAATTTTTACTAAAAAATAAAAAATTATTTTAATTAAATGGAAAAAAAAAGAATAAAAGAAATGAAAAATGAAATTATAAATGCAAATTAAATGTAGCCGACTCCATCCATTAGTTAGCAAACAAAACGACACAACCCGTGAAAATATGTTGCTTTAAGATTCGAGATTTTCGCTTTCTTCTTACGTCATAATTGACAATATTCACTGTTTTAAAAATAGGAAATAAAAAGGACACGTGTCGGCGAGTACCGGATGTTTCAGATGTCACATTAAACCACTCGCTTGTCGTCAGACATTAAACAAACTAAAACTCGTGGGTACGTGCGTGTCTACTACTGACACCATTCCACCCGCAAAGAAACTCGCCGGACCTTGTCTGGTTTTCCGGCGACAACCTTAATACGCCGGCCGGTGATTATAACAGTAAAGAAAATTCAAGAGAAGATATGAATCATCTGTGTTAATTCACTAAATAAAAAGGAGTTACAGTAACTATAATTAACAACAGAGACGAAACGCATCGTTTCGCTGTTGCAAAAAAAAGTTCGATGAACCTAAACTATTCACAAGGATCGGTGATCTAGCGGATCACATGAAAACTCTCTCGCTATCTTCTTTTTGGGGAAAGAAATAAATTTTCAAACGGAAAAATAAAATGGGATGATCTGCTTGATGTCCATTTTATGGCCGGAGAAGTGAAAAATTTGAGTTCAGGCGATTTCAGGAGGAGGAAGTTGATTGAGATCGAAATCAAACAAGGGGCCACGCGTCGTCGGCGGCGGCGGCGCCGGCTTAACGTCGACGACGGATGAAGAATCAGAATCGCTCTGGACCCCACCACCATGATGGTGATTATTGAATCTAATCCGTTGATACTGCTGACCCTTCATTGCCTCCCCGGCTCTCATAATCGCATTCAAATACATCATCTGGTTGGCCGACACGACGCCTCCGGGGAAAAACCCAACGGCAGGGGTAGCCGGCGGCTGGAAAGGGAACTTATCGGCGGAGCCAAATCCTCGGCCGAGATTTAGATCCAACGGCGAGGAATCCATCGTGAGGGCCGGCTCCGGCTCGCAGCAGCTGGAAGACTCAACAGTGCTACTCTGGCTAGGACTCTGGTTATTGTTGTTAATACTACCATTTTCGTTTTTGGCTCTTTTAGTGGAAGCCATGGTTAGGTTTTCGGGAGGGAGAGGGAAGTTGGTCTTAGCCTTGGCGCCACGAAACTCCCTGGCGGCGGCGTCGTAAGCGCGAGCGGCTTCCTCAGCCGTGTCGAAAGTGCCTAGCCAGACTCGGCTCTTCTTACCCGGATCTCGGATCTCGGCGGCGTAACGTCCCCAAGGTCGCTTTCTGACACCCCTAAAATGAACCTCCTTGCAATCGGCACCGGCGGCGGCGGGGGCAACGTTGCCGTTGGAGATAGGCTTCATGGCGGCCGTGTTCGCTCTTGGCGCCATTTTCGCGAAGCTTCCAGTCGATTGAATATTTTTACGTTGAAAAGAGAAGAAAAAACCAGAGGAGGATCAGAGTGGGCTGGGGTTGAGAGACAAAGGTGGAGACGGAGGTGTTTTTATAGATGGGAGCAGATAGAGTCGGCGAAGAATTGATTAAGAGAGAGAAAGAAAAGGGCACAGTCAACGAGGGATTTGACTCAGACGGCGGCTAGCCTAGAGAAAGAGAGTAGTGGCAATATCGTAAATTAGAATCAGCCGAATTACGTGGCATGTGGGTTGTCTCCACTTCTGGTATGAGAAAAAAAGAAATTATTCTATACTCCAGGTTCACTCAACACTCGTGTCTCTTCATGTCAAAATTTAACACGTGTACTCGACAGAAACTAACGCCGTTAACTCTTTGTTTTAAGGACATAAACCGTAAACGAAGATATAAACGGTGTTTGAAATTTATATTTTAATGGTTTAATAGTTTAATCTGACATGGGGAACTAAAGAAGGGCATGGTAAAAAGAAGTCACGTGTTAAATTATAATAGGAAATGGTTCGGATGATTGGGTACAATTAATTGTAGAGGATTATTTATTTATCTATGTTTACCGGTAATCTGAATTATCATCATTATCATCATCTAACGGCTACAAAATGCTACTGTTGATTGCGTGCCAAGGTTTTTCTTCTTCCTCACGCTCTCTCTCACGCGTACACCCTCAGTCGTTTTCCTTCCTTTTTCTAGAATAAAATATTAAATTAAATTATATATTATTTTAAAAAATCTTTATTTTATTAAGTGGGTTATGGAGCGCGTGGTATTGTGTGTTGAACTAAGGGAGGCATGAATGGTAAGCAACATGTTTGAACAAGTTGTCGGCATATTCTGCTAGCTCGCCGCGTGACTTGGATCGGAATTTTATTTTATTTTCTTATTTTTTTTATTGAGAACAAAATTAAATTACACTATTTTTAAAAAGAAAAAATTGACAGCCTTCTTTCTGTCTCTCTCTACGCGTCCTTTTGTACAGGCTTTTCATGCCCACGCCTTTATCCCTTTTGAACCGTTCTCTACAGTGCAACCAATCATAACTAGCCACGTGTCGTTACGCATGTTCTTAATTGGAACCTAACTCCCATAACCCCCACTCGCGCTTTCTTTTATCTGTGCCAATCACATTACCAGTCTTTGACAACAGTATCAATATCATCCGACACCTCGTTTTCCCCACACTCCCATCAATTCCGCGTGAATACACGCGCACTTAAGTTTACTCTTTTGGCCATTGGAGGAATATTGGCCAACGCGTCGTACGGAGTAATAGGATAAAACCGAATAATTTTTTTTATTAGTAAAATAATAATTTTATTATTTTTTAGATAAAATTAGCGTTATCAATATATATATATATAAATACGCAACATGTTATTTTCTACTTTTTTATAATAAAAAATAAAAATGTAAATATATTAGTATTAGTTATAAATATGTATACATTATATAAAAATACTGTATAAAGATAAATTATTGGATCTTATTTACTAAATTTTAAAAATATATTAATGCGATAATTATAATTATATAAATTACATAAGATAAAATCTTTAGTATTACCCACTTAAATATTAAATTATAAAAATATTAATATACATAATATTTATCAATTTGAATTTTTAAAATATAAAATAAAATTTAATTTTAATATAATAATATACGTAATATTTAATTTTCTACATTTTGTAAATTTCTTGTTTTTCTTTAACTAGATATCTACTTGTCTTAAGTGATGATATCTTCTTTATTAGTGATTTCTTGGATTATTTCACCCTTCAATGTAAAAGTCATGAATATATTCACTTAGTCGCTTATCCCTTCACTTTCTTATGCCTGTGTTTATCCCACTTCGAGTTTAACATGTTCTTCTTTCTAACTCTTAAACATCAAACTATATTTCGTATAAAATTTTATTCTAACTCTAAATAACTATGATTAGTCATATAATTTATGCAAAACAAAATATTATTATATTGTACGCATGTATGCTATGTATTTTTAGTAATTATTTATAAAAATACAATAATCTTTCACACTTGATTTTTTTCTGAATACAACATTGGTCTAATCAATTTCTTAGATATTGATACAAAGTTTATATTTTTTTTATTAAAAACGATAAAGATATGCAAATATATTTTTTTTTAAAAAAATCATAAGACAACTAATTAGAAGAACGTCGTGTGTACCACTTGGTTCATGAAACTTGGGTGGCACATGACATCCTCCTTATGATGTGTGCCAACAGGAAAAGACGACACACCAATCTCTATATTTTTTTTAATCAAATGTTTTATCAATATTAATTTTATTTTAGTCAGTATTTTATTCATTTCTTTTTTAAAAAAAAATTTTTACAGAAAAAAGATAAGATCCAGACATATCTAATAGATGAGAAAAGTGAGACAAGAGAGGCAAGAACGAACAATTTAAAGATACCCTATTAAGATTTTCAGTATTATTTATTTTTATCAATGAAAAACTTTCATATATATTGTAAAAAGAAAGAAAAAAACAATATACATACCCCGAACGTGCACAAAATTTTATCTTAACTTAAATTTGCTATACAATAAAGCCTTACGGAACTTCATAACTCGTCTCACATTCCCGCCAATTGATGGTTACAATCAAACACCAAGTTCTTTGCATTAATTTTCTTAACATGGCGTATATATATCATATAAAATTTTAAACTCTAAACTCTAAATTACATAAATAATTTATAAAAAAAAAAACATTATATTCAATAATAAAAAAAATACTTAAAAAATAAATTTATTTTCTAAACTTAAATAATGCACGGGCTTTTGCAATAGTGAATAACTTCATTCAAAATTTATAATCTAATAAAAGAAAGTTGGAAATTTTCAAAGGGTTGATTGTGTTTTCACCATCTTCTATCTTTTTTTTTTTTTTTTTTTTTTTCTAATCTTTAATCGATGGAATAGTTTCTGTTAATACAAACGAACAATTATGATCAATGCTCTTATATATATATATATATATACAATCCAAATATTCATATACCCAGATCTTGATATACCAAGATTCTGTTTTATAAAAAGTGTTCCCTTTAATATAACACAAGAAAAAAAGAAAAAGAAAATAAAGAGGCAAAGAATTAAGAAATTTATATATGTTGGTCGGTCGGTAGGAAGAGGATAAGATGGGTTACACGATCTCCATCTCTCAACAAATCTAGAACAACAGTATCACCGAAGAAATTGATATGTAAGTGTGTGTATATATATATATATATATGTATATGTGCGTGTGTGTGTGTGTGTGTGTGTGTGTACATATATATATATATATATATATAATTATTTAACTGACGAACAATGACCCATGCTAGAGACACCTTATCTTGAGAGCTAACCCCACAATTAATTTCCATATTTCACGCTTCAATAACCAGTGAAGCTTTTCGTAATTTATTTTGTTTCCCATAATTTATTTGGCCCCCCCCACCACCAACACGTACGCGTTTTTGCTGACCTTCTATTTTTGAAAACGACAATGCATTTCCATTCTTGTCCTACAAAGTATAACCTCTCATTTGTAACCACAAATTTTTAAGTCTCCAATCTTTAATTTCTTGCACATACACTCAAATTGTACATTTGAAATCATTAGTTGTGATTGTTTAAGAAAAAAAAAATGTTATATCCAATAAAAGTTTGATTATGATAAATATATTAATTCATATAGGTTCGTGTGAGTAAAAGATTATCATTTTTAATAACGTTTAATTTCAATTAAAGTATGTAAGATTAAGATCGAGTTTTCTATTATTCTTTATGCAATGAAGACATCAAGATTTCTACATATCCTACTAATTACTATTTATGAAAGACTTGAAAATTTTGGAAACTTGGCTAATAATTTATGTATGTATGTGTGTGTGTGTGATCAAAATAATAAAACAAACTATTAAATTGAGTATTTTATAAATGTATATATAGATATATGGATAGGTTTGTTTTCTTTGTTCCTTTTTTTTTTTTTTTTTTTTCTCATTTACAGATTATGTGGACTCTGTTATTAAATTCTTCATCCTCATTATCTTAACAAAGTGGTTGTGTTCTTTTTGCACAACCATATTTTTATGACCTTTTCTCTTTGGGATTTTCTTACATTACTAACACCAAATGTGAGCTCTTTCGTGTCAATATATTTACTAGGTGATTGATAAGCTCCTAACTAAATTGACTACGCTAATAGTTATCGTGTTAAGTAACAATGTAACATGCATGGTTAGAATGTCACTTTTTTGTAATTTAAGATCTTAGGTGTAACACTCAATTATTTGTATTATTTTTATTTTACTTTATTTTTATTAATTCTATATAAATATGTATTAATTGAATTGAATTTAATTTAGTTTATTTTAATGAAAAATAATAATAATAATAATAATAAAGGGTAAAAATTGGTTAGAGATATAATTGAAAACAATTTTGGACACAAATGGTGAAAATTTAGGTTCTGTGGGTATTTTTGAAAGAAAAATCAGAAACCGATGGTCAAAACGTAATTTGAAAAAGTTACACCATGTCAGCTGCCCGGTCAGCAGCCCCGACAAACCAGGACGCGCCAGGTGGTAGAGACGTTGATGCGGGAGGCCACGCAGGAGGGAGCCATGTGGGCGATCCGCGTGCGCGCGATCAAACGGCTGAGATCCGTTCCCGCGCGCACGAATGACCCAGATCAAAAACGCGCATGGACGACCCAGATTACATCGCGCACAGACGGTCCAGATTGAATCGCGCACGAACGGTCCAGATTGAATCGCGATGAACGGTCTAGATTCACTCCCTATTTAATCGCGATCGGACAGTTCAGATTAAAAGCGATGGACGGCCCAGATCAAAAGCAGATGTGTATAAATAACCCCATATGCACCAAAACCCTAACCCTACCTGCCAGAGCCCCTCCCTAGAGAAGACAGCCCAGCTGCCGGGGAGTCGACCGCCGCCACCCGCCGTCGCAACAACGGAGCAATTTTTGGCCGCCAAACGAGATAAAAATTCTACCATTTGCTCAAAATTTGATTCCAAACCCACCCATGGACAAACCGGAGTGAAAGAACCAGCCAATTGGCCGAAAAACACCGCCGAAACTCTGCGGCGCCATCGCAGGGTGCTTTGATTTTTATCTTTGATGAGGCCCTTCCCAATTCCCGTTCGATGTGATTTTTCCACCGTTGTGATCACCGTTTCCTCCTCTACAGGTTGACCAGAGCAAAACACCCACCCGCAACGTGAGCTGGAGGAGCTGTCACACCAGAGAGCCCCACCGCTGGTGAATTTCAATTTTCTATGTTTTTTCGGCCTACCGAGGGCCCTAAGTGTGTTTTTTCATAGGAACCGATACAAGTTTGGCTAAATTTGATCGAGAGCACGGCAGAGCTGCCATGCCAGAATTCAAAAATTGGCCGAATAGGCCCTGGGTCTAATTTTTGGGTTATTTGGGACATGTATAGTTAACGTAAGTGCTTTTTAGTTTCCGACGAGAAATTCAGGGAACCCAGGGACCGCCCATAAGTGCAGTAACAATCTAGTTTTCGGCATCGAATCAAGTAAGGACCCCTCACCCTATTTTCTATCATGGAATTAAAGTTCGAATAAATGGTAATACTATATTTTGTATAAATTAATAGATATGCATAATTAATTAAGGTTGCTAATGGAGCCCAAAATCGGACATTATTTTCTGTCGATTCCTGCTTGATTTATTTTACAGTTTAAATGTATTATGGTATCTGGTCTATCTATTCTATGATTTTAAATGCATATATTACTGTCTTATTTGACCACTGTGTGATTTTGGAATTTACGATATGATTGTATTACTTGGTGCATGTTTATTATTTATGTGATTATGTTCAACTTGGCAACGGAGACTAAGGGAAAACAGATAAGGTGACAGCCTCACTAGATATCCTGGGAGATAGTGGACGGACCGGGTTCATAGGAAATCCTACCGTGAACGTCGTCTCATACCGAACGGAGTATGGAGACTTGGTCATTTGGCGCTCATACCGGACGGGGTATGTGGACTGCCTGCTTCACCCTCATACTATACAAGGTATTGATGTTTAATATCTTGACGCTCATACCAGATGGAGTATGGGGACGGTCCTGTAATTAAGACTGTTAAGGAGAATGGTTCACGTATAGCAGGGATACCCCTATGGATCCCCATGGATATTAGTAGGCTGGTGACAACGAGAAATGGTAATAATTAGTTATTGTTAATGAATGCGGATTTATGATATGTTTTATATTACTGATTATGCATGAAATTATGATATATATGATATTATTGTCTTTATAGGTTGTTTTCACATGTTCTCCAATGGTAAGAAAAATGATAAATGGTTTTATTTTAAATAAATGTATTGCTTTAAAATTTGTGCTCCATTGGTTGGTTTTTTTTTTTATTTTCTATCAACATTTACTTCTGTGACGGTGATATAATGTGATGTATTTACTGAGCTAGTGTAACTCATTCCTTATTTAACCATTTCAGATCAGGAGGACCTGGTTCCCAAGCTCGATCCACAAGAAGACGGTGAGTAGATGCTAGATGCTTTATAGTTTCCTTTATTTTTTTCATTTCTCGTATTTCTTTTAAAGAACTTATTCCGTGATATTATTAAGTACTTTTAAGTTATTGTGTAAGGGATGCTAACCTTAATCTTTTATTTCCTTCCGCACTCAGATTATTATATGTATTTCTTTTTGAATTTTTAGGGCCGTTACATTAGGTCTACTAATTACTCTAAAAGTTAGGAGAAAAATATTAACATGTAGGATTACTGAGTCTAATATTTCTAATTTAAGGAGTGAATAAAGAGAAGACATCAAAAGCAAGTATAATAAAATATAAATAGAGGTTTTTAAATACATTTTCTATGTACTTATTTATAGAAGTGAGATTCTATTGATTTAATTTTGTGTAGTAATTACCTCATAAAAGCAATGATAATTCCTTTATAACAATAGGAAAAGTAATTAGCATCATGAGTAATGAATGAGCTAACTATAATGTAGATAACGATTAGTTTCATTAGCTAAGTGACTGAAGTGATGACGTAATTTTTATTATCCAATAGTTAGTTAGACATCTTACGTTTACCCATTTTATATATATGAAACATATATATGTTATTTATGTCTTGATGATTTATCATCTATCACCATATGGAATTAATCGATCTTGGTTTAGAGTGCTTATATGTAGAAGCTCAGAACTTAAATGGAAATGAATTTATAATTTAAATGTGGAAGCGAATAATAAAGTTAGAGTCTACATTCATTACACAATAATTTAAATTTTTTAATAGGACTACGAGAATGTTCATTCTAAAAGATAAATAGTAATTAAAGAAAAATAAAATAAATAAGTATTTTAGAACAACTTTTATTAGCACTAGAAAGAAGTCCGGGAGGTAAAATACTTATAACTCTCTTACTGATCGAGATTTTGATCTGAAATGATTAATAAAATGGTGAGTTACACTAATTCAATAAGAATATAACACTAATCACAAATACGAAAAACTGAATGTTGGTAAAAATCAGAAAACAACTAATGAAACTCTTACTTTAAGTAAATACATTTAAGTTTAAAATTTTTTATTCGATATTTACCATAATGGTTTCTCCAAAATCAACTTATAAAGACGAATAACTAAATGACATTTTAATTTTATTTATAGAATCATAATTCTTCCTTTTTTAACCTACTTACTGAGATCCATAGGGGTCCGTAGGGATATCCTTTTACTCGTAGACCCAATATCAAGAATTGACAATTAACCTGACCGTCCCCATACTCCGTCCAGTAATGGGCGTCAAAAACACCATCACCTCGATATCTCGTCCAGTATGAGGGTGAACCAAATCTCCTAAACTCTTCCTGTATGGGACTTTCCAACCCTGTCTGACTGAGATAACGTTCATGTTAGGGTTACTTATATATCGAACCCGTCCACTCTTTCTTGGGATACCCAATAAGTCTTTCACATAAAGATCTCTATCAATAAAACAAAACGTGTCATGCCATATTCACTGATCAATTTAAACGGTATTTAAACAAACAATTTAATTTATCATAATCAATAACAAATAACCGAGTAATCAGATAACCAGATAAATCATTCAGGAATGGACCAAATAACCCAGATAATCGAGAAAACTATAAAAATTATTAATGTAAACATGTACAGTATAATAGTAAATAATTTAAGCAGTACAGAAAAATAAATAGGAAATAAGGACAATTGTGAACTTAACTGGTTCTGCCTCTACTAATAACTTATAATATTTTTAGTATTTTTTTATTTTTTTACAAAACACACAATTATCGATTATTAATCCTCAATTTATCGTAACCGAGAATAGGGTGATGGATCCTTACTCGGATTGGTGTTTCGAAATGTCGAACTGTCTACTACGCATCCCAATGGGTTCCGAATTTTTTGATTTTTTTTTGCGAGAAGAACACGTTACGGGGCTTTGATTAGTCGAAAATCACAAAAAAATTTAACCTATTGGCAGATGGGGTCTTCGGGAGCGGCAGCTCCGCTGGTTCTCCTTCGCAGTTGGGGTTTCTTCTTCAGCTAATATTTTTTGGCAGTCAGTAGTGGCTCCGGTGTGGTGACGATCAGCGGTTAGCCTTCTTCTCTGGCGTCTGGTTCTTTTTCTCTAACGGGGGCTGACGGTAGGGTTTGGGTTCCCATGCGACGCGATATTTATATACTCATCCCGCGTTGATCTGGGCTGTCCATTTGCATCGACGTGAAGCGAGGAGAGTCATCCGATCTTTACCTATTTAGATTGATTGTGTGGGCAAATCTTGATCGTTTATCGCGATTGATCTCGTCTGC
>NW_019014665.1:83297-95782 GCF_000150535.2 Carica papaya | reverse complement strand
TGGATGGAGCAAAGTAGACAGATTTTGATTTTTATATTTTTATTAAAAAAAAAAAAAAGCATCAACTGTGGGGGGGGGGGGGGGGGTGTGGGGAGGATGAGGGGAAAGGTGGGAAGGGAGGGTTTGTGGTGGCATTTTTAACGGGATTTCTATGATGGTAGGGAGAATCTTGTGATGGGATTTTCAGATTTAAAGTTTTAGCGCACATGTTACTTTCTCAGACTTACACTATGTTGCTAACAATATTTAATCCAGATGTCAGAGAAGTTCAATCAGGAAGTGTCTTTATCTGGTAAAATTCCTTCTGGTCTATTTAATACCATGTTCGACTTCAAAGGCTGTTGGCAGAAGGACGCAGTTAGTGTGAAAAGTCTTGCTTTTGATGGATGGTGCATCAGTCTATATAATGTCGAATTGGCAAGGTCACAGATAATGCTGTCTGAGCAAGTGAAACGAGACGTGCCATCTTCCTGGGACCCTGCTGCTCTTGCTGAGTGAGTTTCTTAAACCAAAAGTTCAACAATTGAATGTTATAGCATATTTGTCATCTAAAGATGCACAATGTTCTTTTTTAAGTCCTACTGGGCAGTAAATATTCTGTCTGCTTGTGGATGTACTCGTGTAGTCTTGTCCATAGTGAACATACACGCCAGCTTTTGTGGAGCCAGAAACATGCTCCAAGCAGGTTCTAGGAACAAGGCACTAAAATAAACTGAGTAGAAAAAGTCATACATTTTAAGTTGAAGCATAAGAAAGAAAATGATACCGGGCACCCTAGTTAGCTTCTAACACATCTAACATGGGGATTGTTTGAAGAAGTCATCCTCTCATGTTATTTGAATCTGTTTTGATGTAATGAAGAAAATCAGACAAAAGGTTGCATTCTCGCATTATCAACTATCCCATGAATTGCATATCCACATCATTGAAAGAGCTAAGTACCGGATATAGGACTGTGAGACTCACACTTCATACCATGGACATAGTTAGGTTCTAGAGTAGTATGTCTAAATGAGTATTTGCAGATTTGCTTACATTTATTATTTATGGTTCATTGTTAGAGTTTTAATTTAATTAGCTGTTTTACATTGATGGTTTCTTACTGCACCTCTTTTTCTGTTGAAGAATTTTGCTTATTATCTGTTTACTTGGGTACTTTCAGCATTGTTTGCACAATTCTAATATTTAACTATATGATGATTTTCCAGGTTTATTGAAAAATATGGTACTCATGTTGTTGTTGGGGTAAAGATGGGAGGTAAAGATATAGTTCACATAAAGCAGTTACAAAATTCAAACCTTCAGCCCACTGATATACAAACAATGTTAAAGAAATTTGCTGATGATAGATTTTCTGAAGATATAGATGAAAGTCTCCCTTTGAGCCGTGAGGAAGTGAAGGTAAAACCATAAATTCATTACTAGTATTAAGGTCAATTGTAATTTTCTTTAATTGGAATGAATATGAACAAAGGCGACACTCCTAAAATATTCGAGGGACTCAATGGTTTGTAACACTGACTTTTAAGTAGAATTTTGAGAGTGTTTCCAGTGAACTTTTAGAATCTAGGACACTTGAGGACATTTGGTTAATAATATAGACAGTGGTAATGACTACTTTGCCCTAGTATTCTCTTGGAACGTGAGTCTAGAATAAAGGTGGTAGCAAAAAGATTGCTATTTTTGCATTTTGCTGCTCAGTTTTATTGTGGAGTATGGAGGCGTGAAGATTCATGAATAATCTCTCTTTGGTGAAAAAAGGATCAATAGGGGTTCCAAATTGGGTTTTGATTATTGCAAAATTAGGATATTAGATTTGGATTTAAATAAGAAAGTCATATGATTGTAGTGCAATCATCAATAAATGATGCAAACTACCGAGTTTCAGGAATGTGGAAATAGAGGATGATCCTCAAATGTCATGATGAATCAATTAAAATAAATTGTACTTCTTTTATTGCTATTGGGAAATGATATATGCTTATGTTTAACAAATCCACATACATCGAAATGTAAATCCTTAATTAAATATTCTGAAGAGTTGGTCAGATGGTCAAAGTCTTTTGACTCTGTTATTCATAACCTTTCAAAAGGTCTATCCAAGACATTTAAACCATGTGAGGAAGAAAATGTACCTGAGTGTATCACCAAGCTATTACCTTTGGGTTTTTCAAGATCCTCAAGTCTACCTTTTAGTTGTTCAGTTTCAGTCTTGAATTCATTAAGATCAGTGGGTTTTTTCTTCTCCTACTAGTTGACCACATGAGCTTGTTTATAGAGTTTTGTGGATATTCTTGTATCATCATTCCTTACTTGATGTATTGACCTTTCCATAAAGTTTCTAAAACTTTTCCCAAGTGTTTTTGGGCTTCTTACAAAACATACACCAAAGATTGTCTCTGGTTTCTCTACAAGAACTTGAGGTTTTAGTATGACTTGGTTCTTTCACCTGTTGATATGGCTTGGACCTTTTTGAAAATAGGGCTGAGCTATCTCTCACTGGGACGGGGTTCTAGTGACCCACCTCTTGTCTTCCTCTGCAGTTACAGTAGAGACTATCTCATTTAGTGATGGTGAGTCTTTTTTTCCAAGATTTGGACTATGATTTGATCAAACTCTAACATGAGGCCAGCCATGAATTTGTAGGCACGATATGTTTCCATATATTGCTTCAAGTGGGCTGCATTTCTGTAATTCATAGTAAGGTAGTAGTACTGGTCTAATTTCTGCCACCAATTTTTTAGGAGGTTAAGACACTCAGTGGCTGACGTGTTTCCCTTTTTTGTAGACCATCTTTTGATCATTAGGTCGTATATATGGGCAACATCTTTAACTTTAGAATAAGTTTCTCTAACTACATTGCAAATCTTTTTCGCATTTAGTAGGAACATAACTGTCTTATCTTTGAGGCCATTGAATTCCAAAGTTAAGTCGTCATCATCAAGTCCTCTTCATCCTATGTATCAAATATTGGGTCTTCCAGTTTTAGTCCAGTGCTCAAAATGTGGCTGATTTCATATTTTCCTTCGAGAATGATATGCATTAGTTGTAACCAATTCAAGTAGTTCTTCCTGCTAGGGGATAGGCTGGTTGGGATTCTCCAATTGGTTGTCATGGATTAGCTATGGCGGGTTTGCACCAGTAACTTGAGATGAAAATCTCTAAGATGACCTGACTATTATGAGGCAAGTATGGCCGATTAAATAGAGCAAAAAATTAGGGATTACTGGGCTGAAACAGAATTTCCAAGTTGTTTGCGACAAAGGGTTGAGTGCCGGAAGAGCCGGCTGTGCTGTGGCCTCTGCGCAGGGGATGGATGCAGCTTGTAGTGGCTACGCGGCTGTTCGCTGCATGTAAAAGAGCCAATGTGTGGCTGGAGCGTGCTGATGAGTAGAAGCGCGCGACTTGTGAAGGCTACTTATGGTTGGACTGGAGGCTGAAGCAGTGGCTGTCAAGGTGGTGTGTGGCTGAGCTGGACAGATTCTGACCGTGCGGTTGGAGGGCTGGAGCTGGCAATGAAGGCTTATCTTAATGGTTAATGATCGATCTTGTGGTTGCCAGTGGCTGGGACTGTAGTGGCCGACAATAAAGACTAGCCCCTTCAGGGTTCATCTTATTTTGGTAATGAATGCTGATTAGAGTCTGCAAAAAAGAGAGATTTTTCCTAGAATTTTGATACTACATTAAGAATAGTTGAGTATGTATTTTATCGGATATCATGACCCTATTTATACAGGTTTTTTAAAGCAGAAAAGGAAGTAAACAATTAATTATATAAAGCATTTTTTGCAACAATACCTTTTGACCTAATTCTCTTAATTTAATTACATATAATACATTCTTCAAAATTTGATATCAAACATATTCAAGTATTCTTATCCTCTTTTGTCTAAAAGCTCACAGAAAAGGCAATGATGTGAATCCATGCTGAAATCTTGTTCTGTTTTGTTTAATCACCTTTTCCCCTTACAGGAAGAGCATTCTATGCCCTGGGATTATGGAGCATTTGCTAACTCGGTTAGGTCATCTGTCATCACCCATTCAAAGGCTGAGGTAACATCTTTGTTATATGCTATAATTATAATGGATGATACCTTAACTGAACCCAGTGGAAGCAGGCTACTTTGTAGATCTAGATTTTGAATGTTCTGTGTATTTCTTTTCAGGAAATTGTGAGAATTTGCATCCGGAGAGGAGGAATTGATAGAGGTCAAAGCCATAAGCAGTGGCTCTCAACTATCTCGCAATCACCTAATGTTATATCAATGTCTTTTGTGCCTATAACTTCACTCTTGGCTGGCATCCAAGGCAGTGGATTTCTAACCCATGCAGTAAACTTGTATATTAGATGTGAGTATATGGCTTCTTGTGCTGTTAATGAGTTCTTTATAAGTGACTTTCCCCATCTAAACACTCAACTACTGGTATTAACTCATCTCACTTGCATTATCACATAAAATGGCGAGGCAACTAGTCTTGCTGATTTTACCAGAAAACATCATTTCTTTAATTATCTATTGGGCTGAATGTTATTGCAGATAAACCACCAATAGAGGAACTGCATCAATTTCTAGAATTTCAGTTACCTCGGCAATGGGCTCCAGTTTATGGTGATCTTCCTCTTGGCCTTAGGCACAGAAAACAAGTGTCTCCCTCCCTCCAGTTTTCTTTTATGGGTCCAAAGCTATATGTCAATACCACACTGGTAATTCCTCATTGACCATAAGCCTTCTCACGCAAATAGTTGTCAGTTTAAAAAATGCTTTGTGATTATTCTTTTTATTTCTTAGTTTTAAGAGGAAACATCATTCTTTTTCAACAAATGGTGTGAAGGTATTCACGGAGACATCTCAGTGGCCGGAACCTTAGTTTTATGTATTCGAGCTGTATGGATTTTGAGTACCATGGTTCGTCCATATCAAAAGAGATGGAAAAATAACTTTTTTTTTTTTTCTGTTTTCTTTTGGGTAATATGAATAATTTACATATGTCAATAGGAATCCCTAGTTGCATATATTCTTTCCCTTGGCAGATAAAGCGAGGCGTAAAATTCTGGATCTGGCATGTTTAATGGTGGCCACTATACATCTGTACTCTTTTTTTTGGAAAGAAAAAATATAATATATTAGAAACATCAAGGGGATGCAATTCGTATACAAAGATATTTACATGTCAGTCAAAATTGTCAATCAGATCTCCTAATATTTGTACAAAGAAATACTAGGGGTTTAGTTTAGTTTAGTTTTTAGATTTCGACTGATGAAACCTTAATGGTTGGGTAATATACATCTTACAGGATGTTAGTCAGGCTTATTGTTTTTACTGTGCTTCTCACTTAAGAAATCTTAAATAAAATGTGTATTCTCTCCGTTCAACCATGACATTAGTTTTCTTATTGTTTAAATTTTTTTTATCTTTCCTGGTTTCTAAATCATCTGATTGCAGGTTGACTCTGAAAATCGACCAGTGACTGGAGTCCGTTTATACTTGGAAGGCAAGAAGAGTGACCATCTGGCAATCCATCTTCAACATCTGTCCAGTCTTCCTCAGAGTCTCCAGCTCTCGGATGATCACAGCTATGAGCCAATTGATGAGCCTGCTGAACGAGGCTTCTATGAACCTGTGAAGTGGAGCATATTCTCTCATGTGTGTACCGCCCCTGTAGAGTATACTGGAGCCTGTATTGATGATCCTGCTTCTATCGTGACAAAGGCCTGGTTAGAGGTGAAGGGTGTTGGGATGAGAAAAGTTTTGTTCCTGAGGCTCGGGTTCTCAACCGTGGCATCTGCCAAGATTCGTAAATCAGAATGGGATGGCCCTTCAACATCGTCAAGAAAGTCAGGTGTGTTCTCAGCATTGAGTACGAAGTTCAGTACTGGTTTGATTCTGCCACCTTCAGAGAAGCAGGAAAAAGTAGATATAAATTCTGCAATTTATCCAGGAGGTCCACCACCAAAGGCACCAAAAATGTCAACCTTTGTGGAGACAAAGGAAAAAGCTAGGGGTCCCGAAGACTCTCCCGGGTACTGGGTGGTTACCGGAGCCAAGCTCTGTGTAGAGGGTGGCAAAATCTCGATCAGAGGCAAGTATTCATTGTTAACTATGATGTCAGAGGATTCCATGATGTTGATATAAGAAAAATCTCTTAGGGAACAGATATATTGATTGATAATGAGTTGTAAATGCGTTCGTGTATATTACTTATACCTTCAATTGATGTTATTTGTTTAGAAGCAGCCTGGTGTGGCAACTCATTATTTTCTATTGGGTCCTTCATCTCTCTTCTTTTCTTTGGTGTTTTTTTACCCTTTTCTGTATCTATTCTTAGCTTTAAGTTGAGCCTTTTGTTCAAGTGTTCAATCACTCATTAGAGAAACAAAGTGGGAGTATAATAAATTAAGGGAATAATTTTCACATCATATGAATGCACTTACAACGGTAAAACTTCTTTTATTGCCAGAGCAGATTTAAATCAATACATCAAATATGATTACAAAACTTTTTAAAAAAAATGTCTGAATTGGAAAAAAATGTAGATGTTCACGATAAGTTGATCTTGAGGCTTTAGCAGGTTTATAACTGATCGGTCAAAGTGTGTATACAGTTAGTACAGCACCTACACTAACTTCAGCTCTACTTAATATCACCAATAATCTCCACAGGAACAACACCCATCTCTAAAATGGTGGAATCTGTTGATGTCTCTCACGATAATTTCCCTGGAGGTAATTTTACAAATGAACTTGAATGCTGTATGGCAGTCCACACAGATTCTGAGATTCTTTTTCACTCTGATAGGAGCTCCTGGGGGAGTTGCAATCAACCCAAAAGCCACAGCAAGTTTCTCACTGTGGTGGTAAAGAAGGTGCTCTTTTTCTCTTTGTTCCACATCATGAAGATCTGTCTCTACCATTGGAACATAACCAGCTTTGTTCAAGAGGTCACTGAGTTCATCAAGCTTTGCATAGATTTCCTTGCTTCTAGCATGACTTCTGTCTCCTACAATGAAAGTGTACACCTTGTCTTTGATCTCAATCCAACTCATTCCAGGCTCTTTCTTTACTTTGCTGTCTTTCATGAGCCTTCTCATCGTTGCTACACTGTCCCACATGCCAGCTGATGCATAAATATTGGCTAGAAGGACATGAGTACCAGATTTTTCTGGTTCCAGAGCAAAAAGCATCTCAGCAGCTAGTTGGCCAAGCTCGACGTTTTTATGGATTCTTGCAGCGCCAAGAAGTGCCCCCCAGACTGAGGCATTAGCTTGAAATGGCATGTTATTGACTAGCTCCATCGCTTCCTGTAATCGCCCAGCTCTGCCAAGGAGATCAATCATGCAAGCATAATGCTCCTGCACAGGCTCTATTCCAAATAAGGCTCTCATTGATTTAAAATACTCTTGCGCTTCAGTTATCAAGCCTGCATGATTGCAAGCACAAAGGACGCTAACTAGAGTTATGTGGTTTGGAGAAATCCTATTGTCAAGCATCTGATTGAATAATTGGAGCGCTTCTTTCCCATGCCCATGTTGAGCTAGTCCTCCAATCATCGCAGACCATGAGACTATTCCTCTCTCGGGTATCTCAAAGAAGGCACGATTAGCATCATCTATGCTTCCACATTTTGCATACATGTTAACAAGAGAATTCCCAGCAAAGATATCTGACATGAATCCAAACTTCAAAATGTGAACATGAACTTGTTTCCCTTGTTCATATGCTGACAAATTTGCACATGCATTTAGGAGAGAACTGCAAACAAATGGATCTGGCTTTATATCTCTATGTTGCATTTCCAAATAGAGCTTTAGAGCTTCTTCACCTTGTCCATATTGAGCATAGGCAGTGATCATAGATGTGAAGGCCACCAAATCTGCAATAGCACACTCTTTGAATAGTTTTGATGCATCTTCTATCTGGCCAGTTTTTCCATAAGCATCAATAAGACTGTTTACAACATAATTGTCCGATGGAAACCCTGATTTTACGGACAGTCCATGAATTTGTTCACAAGGGTTGCTAGCCTGCAAACTAGCTATAGATTTCAGGACTGTTGATAAAGTTGTCTGATTAAATCCTATTCCCTCATCGTACATCAGACTAAAGAGCGACACGGCTTCCATGTCTTCTCCATTTAGTGAATGTCCAGAGATCATGGCATTCCATGCAATCATGTCTTTCTCTGGCATCAGATCAAAAACCATTCTTGCATCTTTCATCATATCACACTTGGCATAAGTATCTATTAGTCCAACAACCACAAAAGAATCTGACTCCACATTCATCTTTATTACATCTGAGTGCAACTGTCTACCTAATTCCTTGAGTCCAATTCCAGCACAAGCTTTCAGAGAACTTGACAAAGTAAACATATTTGGATATATCCCCGACCTTTTCATTTTCCCAAAAAATTCCAAAGCACAATCATGAAATTCATTTAGAACACAACCAGCAATAACAGCATTCCAAGAAACAATATCAGGATGTGCATTCTCCTCAAAAATAGCAACAGCATCTTCAAGCTCTCCTATTTTTGCATGCATATCAACGAGGGCGTTCAATGAGAAGGCATCCGAATCATACCCCAGCTTAATCAAATACCCATGAATTTTCCTTCCTTGTCCGCTATCCCCCATGCCTGTGCAAGCATTTACCATGCTAGACAGACTATACTCATTAGGTCTTACTCCACTTGAAACCATTTCCTGAAACAACTCAACTGCCTCTTCACACATATCACCCTGCACATAACAAGAAAACAAGGCGTTCCAAGATACAACATTTGGTTCCGGAATTGAATCAAACAGTTTCCTTGAATTACCAAACTCCCCGCACTTTGCATACATAACAACCAAAGCATTTGCAACGAAATCATCGGATTCAAACCCTGTAACCATCACTATCCCATGAAGCTGTACTCCCAATTTCAAATCCTTGGTAAGAGTACAAGCTTTGAGCACACTGGGAAAAGTGAACTCATTACACTTAGCACCCAATACATGCATCTCATGAAAAGCCAAAATTGCTTCTTGACCAAGTCCATTCTGGGCATACCCAGATATCAACGCAGACCAAGAAACCAAATCCGGTTCAGGACTTTCATCAACCAGTTTCCGGGCATACCCGAAAATTCGACACTTAGCATACAAATTGATCAAATGGTTTCGGAACTTTGAATGATTTGATAATCCAAATTTTATAATATGGGAGTGAATTTCTTTGCCTGAACTTGGAGATTTTGAAGCAATGCAGTGGGACAGAAGCTTGAAGTATGGTATTTCGGTTGGCGCCAAAAGACAGTCTTGGTTTAAGCTCAACTGGGAGATGAGTTGTGGGTACTCGTTAGAAGTTGGGATACATTTAGAAGAGAAGAGGAAATGGGTTGAGGGAGAGAAGGCTTGGTGAAGAGATTTTTGCAGGGGAGTTGAGGCGCCAAAACATGATCCATTTGAGCATTTACCAGCTTTGAGCTCAGAAGAAGACCCTCTGTGTCCGTTTCCGCCGGCTTTAAAGATTAATTTCTTTCCTTTTCTGTGTTTTGCTGCAAACTATCTGAATTTCATATATGACTTCCTACCGACAGTGAATCTGAATTTTGAGATAAATATACATATTTACATGTAAAAAAGATGATTCTTTTAAGGCTGATACATATTCATGTATAAACGCTACTGATAACATTTATATTATAAATCTTTGAATTTCACATTAAAATTAACAGTAAAAGATTTACCAAAGATTTTTTATAAGATGCATAAATTATAGGATGGGAATCGTCTCGATTTGAAAATAAAATGTTGAATTGGTAATCTTAAAAATAAAATACAAAGTTCAGTTCATTTAATAAAAATATTGAACTCTAAAAAGAATTAGATTTTGATGAATCATGCCAATATTTTTTTTTATAAAAAAATCTAATACCCTTTAATTTAAATAGATACTTTTTAGAAATAAATACATATTTAAATAATAATTTTTACGATATCAATTTATGGCGTATGATTAAAAAAAACATTTTTTTTAAATGATTTTAAATTTTATTCAATTTGATATTTTAACAAATAATAAATTAAGTTGCACAAATTTAGTTTATTGAAATATATTTTATGGAATAATAACAAATGATTCGACATAGTGAATTTATTTATTTAAATTGTATCTGTACGAGATAATGATAAATAAAAAAATAATAATAATTTACAAAAAGAAAAAATGAGTGAGAGAGTTGGGCATGTGAAATCCAATAGTTTATAAATAAATTCTTGGAGATGTTTCAAAGAAAACTCAAAATTTTATAATCCAATTTCATCTAAGATTCAGATATGAATAATGGTTTGGAAGAGACAAATGTATGTGTAATAATCAAACAAATTTATACAATTCATTAAATATGTATTAAGAGAAAAACAATATAGTATGTTATACTTATATTTTCTTATTCAATCATTAACTTACAAAATGTCTTATCTCATTTTACTTAATCTGTAATTTATTCTACTCGAGTGCCAAACATGACACCGTGTGTAACTGTTGAAGTTAAGAACTAAGTTGATAGGGTGAGTTTTGTGAGTTAGGTTTTACAAAATACTTCACCAACTGTTGCTTGTAGTTTGTCACTGAGTGCAATGGTGAAGAGGAAGATGAAACTGAGTTTTGATGAGAAGAAAAAGAATCAACCCAACAACCAAAAGCAACTTCCCATGTGATCTTCCATTCTCACCTGCTCATATTAATATTTAATACACCAAACAACCATTTAAGTAACAATTAAGAGAACAAATATCTCTTGCTTTTATACATTCAACTTCTACTCTAAGCAAACAATTAAGAGAGCAAAGATCTTTTGTTCTGTAAATCCAACTTCTGTTCCAAGAATCTTTACCCTCTAATTTATCCTTACTTTGAAGTCCTCATAGTTATTAGATTTAAAATAGTTATATTCTTATTGCGAATTTGAATATTTCCGATATTTTACTGATTAAATAATAAGACAATATAATAAAAATAATATCAAACTAATCAAATGATAAATAAATCGATCAGAAGTTGTAAGATTTAGTTATCTCTTATTGGGTATGAGATTGTGTTTTCCATGAATTGGATCCAAAATCCTCCCCTCAAACAGAAGGGTTTAGTTTAAGACTGATAATCAGTGAGATCAGGATTTCATTATTTTCATCCAATGGCACCATTAAAGAACCTATCTCAACACTCATCAGCACAGAATGATATGGAAACTTTACAAACAAAAACTGAGATCACAGAACAAATCTAAAAAATAATAATTATAAGTTATGATGTTCAACAAAGCCTTACTTACAACTTATTTCCCATTCTGGGTAACATAAAAAAAAGAACTAAGTTATATATAGTCTCTATATACCTCCATGAATCTGCCAACAAGTATATTGTCTTCTTCATCTCATCTCTACCACCCAACAAATCCCAAGAAACTGAAACCAAACACAACCCAAATGTTATAAATCTTTTGTTTTTGCGATTGCTACATTTCATCATATACTAATTATGCATAGATATTTGCAGATTGCAGTAAAAACGAAAAGGAAAAACAGAATGGATTGAAATATCCAGACTTCTTCCTCTAATCAAAATATACACACATATACGTTATCCAGAATTTTTCAACCTCAAAAATGACAGCAAGGTTCTCAATCAAACAAATCAAATCAGTCTCACGGAAGTTCTTGAATCTTTCTAAGCCAAACAAGCAAAAACGAAATTCAGATTACCATATTGCTTGATAATCACATCCAGATCTTACATCACATTCACATGTTAAGCATAGATCATAAAAATTTATATAAATCGCATAAGAAAAAGGTCAGGAAAACCAAAACCAAACTAAAAAATTAACCCTAATTTTTTCTTAACCCGAAAATCGAAAAATTCTTTTGTTCTTTAATGTCAGCAGGGGAGAAGATAAACTAGAAAAAATCTATTTAAGAGAGAATTTTCACAAGATTGATTCAAGAGAAAACCAAAAGGATGAGGATGAACCTGAGGGAACGAACAACAAGATGCTGCGAGAGAACGTGGAAGAAGAAATTGGCGCCGTGAAGAAACACCACAACTCCGGTGCAACCGAGTAAGAACAACTCCATCATCTTGGAATAGAATCCTGATTCTGATGAAAACAACAGCAACAGAGTCTTCTCTGATCAAAGCAGAGTTCGTCTAATATTATACAGCTCAGAGAGAGAGAGAGAGAGAGAGAGAGAGATAAAAGGAAAAGAGAAGGTTTATCCAATACTGTTTATCTAACAAATGTGGACTTTTTTACTTTTTTATCCGCAACCAACTCGGATGTGATGACTCATTGATGACTCGGTTTTTAATTATTATTTTATTTTGTTTTCTAAATGATTTGATTGGTTGGTTACATGAGGGATGATGTAGGCGCGATGTACCGGAAGAGATTTAATGATGGAGACCGACCACCGGCAAACCGACCGACCGACCGACCGC
>NW_019014665.1:52461-74413 GCF_000150535.2 Carica papaya | reverse complement strand
ACGCACACTCCACAATACCAGAATCGGCCATCAACGAACGAACGCAACCAAAAATTACACACACACAGATTCTCAATTTTTGGCATCAATGGCGACAAACAGGCCCCAAAAACAGCAACAGCAGGACCAGCAAAAGAGCAAGCCGGAAAAGAGAAAGCCAATTTTCATAAAGGTCGATCAGCTAAAGCCTGGAACCAACGGCCATACCCTCACCGTCAAGGTCGTAAGCCAGAACGTTGTCCTCCAAAAGGGCCGGGCAGCTTCTCCTCATCTCCGTCAAACGCGCATCGCTGAATGCCTTGTCGGTGACGAGACTGGCACCATTCTCTTCACCGCTCGCAACGATCAAGGTCAATTAATTCCCTATTATTTATCTTTTAATTATCTGAGTTTCTTTTGCTGTTTGTGGTTAGCATTTGCTTGGCTGATCTATGAGTTCTATTTAGAGGAAATTCATAATTTACCTATTTATCAGGAACATACATATGTTATGATTTTAACTCTTGAGATATGTTCTGTGTTAATGATCGTTTGTAGCAATTTTCCAAGTTTGGTGGTCTGATTCCAGTTAAACAACCTTTTTTTGGATGAAAGAAGTTTGATTTATAGGATCTTTCATTAAGATTAGAGATATCCTGGTCTCTGCAAAATTGAAAACCAAGTTTATGTTTGCAACAAAATGAACAAGAAAGGATCAATTGATTCATAAATGAATTGAGCTAAGGAATTTAGTCGCAAAAGAATTTTCATGTTTTAGATATATTATGATATTTGGTCAATGAATTGGTTGATTTTTAAGGATATTTGGTCAATGCTGCAGTTTTGAATGATGATTCTCAAATAAAAAATTGGATGTACAAAGGAATTACACACTTTTTTGCAGAAGGGTTTCCTTCCCAGTATTGCTATAAACAGATTTATTAGATTTGATTGATCTCATTGTTCGGGTAAAGGTTCTTAATGATGGTGATGGTGATGATTGGGTGTTATTTAATCTGGGTGCAGTGGAATCAATGAATCCAGGGAACACTGTAAATCTTCGAAATGCAAAAATCGATATGTTCAAGGGATCGATGAGGCTTGCTGTTGACAAATGGGGTCGGATTGAGGATACCGAACCTGCTAATTTTATAGTTAAAGAAGATAACAATCTTTCATTGGTGGAGTATGAGTTGGTCAATGTTGGTGAAGAATGAATTGAATGATTTTGATCCAACCAAGATCATGTTGAGAGTGAATATGAAGTTCTTATTTTTCTTATCCCTTACTCTGTTGTTCACAAGGGCTGTGTTTGGCGATTGGTTTATCTTCCATTTTAATTAGTTCTAGTAGTGAGTGTAATAGTTTAAATCTTTTAAGAACATTGCAAATATATTTTTTCTTGTGAATAATTTTCATTCAGGTTTTAAGTTATCATAAGTTCCAATAATATGTAAACAAAGAATTTCAAATCTTGATAGGTTGTTTATATAGAGCAATGATTCAAACAGCAACAGATAGCCAAGTGTCGGTGCTTCTCTTCGATTTTATATGAGATTGTAGATTCAAATCAAATTATACACTTCATTTGTCTTTGTCATAAAGTTGTATTATACTTATTATTGTTATAAAGTTATATTATAATTAGTATATATGTTTTAACTTACTAATAAAACCTATAAATTTTTGCTCCAATTTTCACTTAATTCTACAAAATTTCTTTTGAGACTTTGTTAATTTCATCTTAAATTTCTAAAAGAAATGTACAAATTCTTATTTTTCCCACAAAGGAAAAAATGTTTTTTTTTTAGAGAAGCTTGGGGCAGTACAAGATTCTTCCAACTAGATTGCAGCTCAAACTAATGAAGTTAAAACTCCATGGAATTCATGTTCTGGTTGATGGCACTCCATGGATAATCAGTTTTAGTGATTATCACATGAAGATCATAAGCCAATACATATAAAGATAGTCCCTAACTCGAATCAAGAAACATATACACGAACAAGTACCAGGATTTGTTCAATAACCAGCAACACAGAATGTTTCTGAACGAATGAAACATTTTGTGATGGTGAAGTTCTTTTAATTTGGGTAGCATAGCAAGCTAAAAACCCAATTTTATCTTTTTTATTTACCAAAAAAGGAAACATAATAAATTAACAGCAATCTAAGTTCATTAAGGATCTACTCCTAGTTTTCTGCAAAACAATCTTTGAGTTACCTTTCCTCTAGAAGAAAAATGCCTCAAGCAAAGTCTTACAAAGTCCATTGAATGAACTGGAATACATAACCAACGTACTGATCCCAATGAAACAATCATCCATCTACAACAGAAGAGAAAGGAAAGTACATCATACAAAGTTTTTCCACGCTGTCATGATTGTAAGCAAAATCTTTTATAAAAAGAACAATCATAACCAAAATCAAAAGAACAATATTAACATCATATAAAATTTTTATCATAAGACTCTGTCTACTTAGATTCTAACTTCAGTATCCTACTCCTATGCCGTAGTTTCACCAGAAAAATATTAAGATTAAAAGGAAAACATTAAAGAATCATACGCAATGAGACAGAGGCAACTTGGTTTTGCAATAGCAACGATGCAATCACCTATCCTAACCTCTTCGTAAATATTTCTCAAAGTGCCCCCAAATGCATATATAAGATAGATGGACTTACAATAACTAAGGCAAATGCATTTTCAAGGGGGAAAAAAGCTCAAGAAAGAATAAAAGAATCCACAAGTATAACCAACTAATTTATTTTCTAAGAAGATGACTGGAAATAATATATAAACTATCAATTAGGACTTGGAAGAAACTCTCTCCCCCCACCAATTTCCCCACTGACAACACTTTCAGCTAGAAGCAAATCCAAGATGGGGAATCTTACATGACAGAAGCATTAAGTAGAGGGTGAATCCATTGGACACCATATAAGCATTTGAATAAAGAAATATGCTGATAATTATCATTTCATTATCTTCTTCATCATCATTATATCCTGTTGAAAATGTCACTGAATAGCAAAACCATTCCAAAGGAACCCATTTTCAACTTGAGTTCTTGAGCACTAAGGTCCTAAACTGGACAAGAAAAATCTAAAGACCTAACAAAGTTTTATGTCACCACCTTGTCTTAGAGCCAATGCACAAACCTTTGCCCGAACTCTTCGAATTCATCATACATCATCATTGCAATCTGAGTGAATATAGCAAATCAGTATGATCCTTACAAAGTTTGACTTCATGAATATCAATGAAAGATGACTATATGTTCAAGCACAACTTGCACTTCCACAAAACATCGAAAACTTACAGCGGTTCTACTCATCATAAAGGAATAAATATTGGGGGTTTCACATGCACATGGATAAAACTTGTAATTAAAATTAAAAAAAAAAAAAAACTATCAAAGTTCACTAGCGATAATGGCTTTTTTTTAAGGAAGATAAGTAAACCCCATTCAGATTTCTTTGAATTTTGAACCTTTCTCCCCTTAAGACCTTCCCATTAGGTCTAGACAGTTCAACAAGGTGAAACAGCAGTATTAATTTTTTCCAAAAGAGCAAAAACAAACTGAAATCACTTCAGGTGATTCACTATAAAGTTCAACAAGATCTAGTATGTCACCCCTAAGTCCACCATATCAAAAGATACTGTTCAGCCTCTTATGTTTCTATCTTTATTCAGAACAATCTTCTCACCAAATCTACCAACTTGAAAACTCAGCAACACTTTCAGAAGTCGAAAACATAAACTAACCCAACTCACTCCACTCCATCTTTGTTGCTTGATCTTCATCTAGTCTTGTCTTGCCCTACAAAAGGAAAAAGAACATCCATTCTTTCACTGTATGCAAGACATAGAAGACATATTACCTAATTGACATTGAAAAACAGTTGGGATAAAAAAATGGCGTTGCATTTTTGGGCTCCTATTTTCCTCAGTCAATACCCAACCAAGGTCCAAAACACCATATGCAGGTAGACCAAACATCTAAATCTTAGAATTAGTATTGTCCACGCAACTATTTTCTCAAGTTAGCCTTACTCTGACTTAAGAGTAACACTCTACAAGAAACTTACAATTAAATGTGTAATTAAACACTGAAATAACATGGAAAATCAGTCTGGCTTGCTATTTCTAATATTTGGATTAAAACAGCCAATGTTTCCAAAGATCTAGACTCTCCACAACTATTGAATATAATTAAAACATAGCTTCAATATATGATTCCTAATTGTGTTTCTAGAGTTCCATGAGTTCATTTAGGAATTGCACAAAACAGTAAATGCTCCACATCGAAGAACACTAGGAAAAGTGTTCAAGCCCTTTAGCCCCAGCATTTATTCACCAATTTGAACTTTAAACTAAAGCCTCATGGCACTTACAGAAACTTCACTAAATCAAAGAAAAAATAAAATTAAACAACAAATAATACACAAAACTAAAGCCACTAAATGACAACCAAACCCGGTTGCAACAAGTTCAAACGATCTCCACACAAGGGAAATATAATTAAAGAAATATCACCAATTATTTCGAACAAACAAGACAAACCCACATCTACAAATCACATAATCAACATGTAAACATATCATAAATCACTAAAGTGTTGACCTTTAGCCGATAAACGAAGGATATATTGATACAAAAAATACGTCTATCACCGAAAAAAAAAAAAGAATCGTACAGCGAAGGGAGGCAAAGAGGTACCTTCATGGGTCCAACCGTAGGTTCTCCTAGATACGGAAAGCATCGACGTAAGCAATGCAGAGGCGGTAGCAGTGTGATGCGGCAGCATCGTTTCAACACAGCAGCTCATCTCCACAGGTGATCTTTAAAACAACAAAAAAAAAAAAATTCAATGTATATATTAATAAATTATTCGCTTTACGAAGACTCCGATTTGTTTGAAAGAGGGGAAGAGAGAGTAATGGGGTGTGGATACAAATTACCTGAAAAGGCGATGAGAGAGTGGTTTTTGTTTGAAGACCCGAAACGGAGAGCAGGTGGGTTTGGGCATGGGTTTAGCTCCGCATGTGGGTCTTGCCGCTGCAGCGGCGGCTCGGGTGGCAGCGGAGCGGAAAACTGATCTGGCGGCGGACATGATCTGGTTCTTGATTTTTTGGTGGATATGAAACACAAGATTTACGAAGGGAAGGCCTTGTTCTTATTTTTTCGTTTTTCGAATTTTGAAGGGTCTTAGACTTGCAGGGTTTTTCGGGAAGGTGCCTGCACTACTTTTTGGCTGGGGATGAGCTCGGGTTCAAATCCTAGAACAGGCAGTTTGCTATAGTAATTCGTTTTTTTTTTTTTTCTGAATATTTATTTATTTATATTTAATATCAAAATAAACATGGTACAAGAAAATACATAAGTAGAGATAAGTTGACAATAGTTAAAAATGTTACTTTAAAACATCTTCAGCACGATTAAATAAGAAACTTTCATCATATTTTTGTGACTCGTATTGTAGTAATTTTAATTAATCTTGTAATAACATTGGTCGGATACACTAAATTACGAGCATAATAGTAACCACGATGATAGTAAAAATAAAAATAATAATGGATGCAACGAGAGTTAAAAGTAAAATTTATTACTTCGTTATTTACACTAATATGCTCAATCAATATTTGTTTTAGGCCATGGGCTTAGTTATTTATACCCGGGAATATTTCCTCCCATTGTTGCCTTTGGGTGGCAGGGGTTGCAAAAGATTGCTTGGGATGTAACTTAAGTTGTCTTGACTTAGAGAAAAATTTACTTTGGAACATATTTTTTTGGTAATTACCCTTTTATCTATTATGAAAATATAATTAATTACATAATAAAATTGTTGAGAATAAGGGAATTTTTTTTATTTATAATTTTTGTAATGACTAATTTTCAAGATAATAAATAAAAATATGATTGGTTAATTTACTTATAAATATTTTAAAATAAATAATATATATAAAAAATTAAACTCTGCGAAAATATCTTATTCAATAACTACATGGTCTATATAAGAGTTCGTAACTCTTCTTTCGGCTGAACTTAATTGTATGATCAGTTAAATAAATTTGAACTACTTTAAGTTATATATAATATTGAAGAATTATTGATGTTTTTGGTTTGTTTTAACATATACATATATATAAAAGGAGATAAAGAAGCATAATCATATTATAATCAACATTTTCAATGTATTTGGTTTGACTCTTAACATAAAATAATTGTAATTGGTAAAAATTAGTTGTACCGAAACCTTGAAATTAAAAGTGGTAAAAAAACAACAAGGGAAGCATTAGTGAAAGTAATTTTCTATTATGAAAGACTTTTGTTATACAAAATAAAGTAATTTATTTTTCTCGTAACCACTAAGAATATCTAACTAAAATAACATAATATTTTTATTTTAAATAATTATTATATATTTGTTTATTTCTCTTTTTATCATTTAAATTGTCTAATTTCTAATTTCTTCGTCAAGTAAAATCTTAAGAACTAAAATAAGTTCTTTAACACCTAGAGATGTATTATTTATCCATCACCTATTAGTTATTTATAAAACTAAATGGATAATACCCATTTAATTTAAATATCATTATAAATATATCATGTTCTCTCCATATTAATATTATTTTGATACTATACTAAGTACGTATTTGGCAGATTATAACTTGTGTTATAAATTTTAAAATAACTATTGAGTAAAAGTATTTTTATTTTAAAAATTATTTAATATTTAATAAAAATAACTGTAAGAAATAATATCATTTTTTTTAAAAAAAAAAAAAGAAATTTTGTATTTGGTAAAATTAATTTTTGAAATTTTAAACATAAACTTTTAATAACAACAAAAATTATTATTATTTTTTAAATAACACATCGTAACTTTTGATTTTAAACCTATTAAAAACAAATTTTGACTTTGTTGTTGCCAAGAAATAGTCGGTGAATGATATGAACCCTAACCTAAAACTTTTTTAAGGGTAGAAAACTTATTAGGGGAAGTATAAATATCTCTGCCAAATAAGGAACAAAAATTAATGACTTCTAACAACCCATAATGCTTTGATTACAATTCTTATTAGTTTAATTAATTACGATAATGACAATAATTTTAGGGTTTTAAGGCCATATAAATTTGCCTACCAACAACATATGCTTTCATAATAATTAATTTAATACCCCAGCTCATCTTAATAATTAGTTTATGTCATATTATAAATTATTTTGTGCTATTAAGTATTTTTCTTTTTAATTAGTAGCTTTGATAAATATGTAATATTATTACTATATAATATTTTAGTTATGAATTATGGACTATTTTATAATTAGGTCTTAAGGTGGATGTATTGATGCCAACTTTAGTTTAGAGACTAAGTTTTGAAAATGAAAATACATCATATAGAAAATAACATATATGTATATACAAACAATATAACATACATGGATTTACTTATTTAGAACAAGTATCTATCTCTTATTATATATTATCACGTTATTTAAAATACATATTTTCTATTATGAAAAAGAAAAAAAAAACACAATTTCACAGTTGCAGCTGCCTGAAAGCAATTAAATACCCAAAATAGTTAAGGTGTCAACGAGTACATGAATTTCATACAGTAGCCATGAACTGTAATGATATGATTTTTTTGGGGTCCTACTATATCTATAGATATATATATATATAAGTGTGTGTGTATATATATATATATTATTGAATACAGATTATGTACAATGTAGGTCCAATTGTACCTCCTTGATTTCTGAAGCCAGAATGAATTGCATGCCTCCACTTTTCCAGCTGTAAATTAGCCAAAAAAAAAAAAAAAAAAAAGAGGAGGAAGAACAAGAGAAAAAAAACTCTAACTCACCATACAATAATACCTCAGTACACTAATCATTGACGTACGACAGAGACTGCATGGGCCATGCACAGTAACAAGTCAAACAGAGAAAGTCATCGTTTCCAACGGCTGTGACCATAGATCGGATTGTCGGTGGGCCGTTGATTTTACTTGAGACCCACGACGGGATTTCAAATTGTGGCGGTAAATTAACGGTTAAAGTGTCTTAAACAGTTAATTAATTATTTTTTTCTTGATATAAAATAAAAATTAAGGAACAAATTGGTAGTAATGTAAACAACAAACCCACCTATGATTAGAAAAGCTGAACACCCATGTGGGACCCACCACGGTCAGCAGTTCTTCTTTCCTTCTTCTACCCCGTCTTGGAAGATTTCTCAAGGGAATCCACCTAAAATGCTCCGAAAATTCAACCCTTGTCTTCTTCTTCTTCTTCTTCTTCTTCTCTGCAGATCAACATGAACACAGAGGTAATCACACTATGATCATTCTTCTTCATGGCTCCCTTTTGATTCTTCTGCGGGTTTCTTGTTTTGAGTTTTCTGGTGCTTGAAATTTTGATTGCTGCCTGTTTGAATTTAGTCCTCTCTGAGTTTGAGAAACTCTTTTTCTGGGGCGTAATTGTTTGTTTTCTTTCTTTTTTTATGCTTGATATGAAAATTATACAAAAGATCAAAAGAGAATCATGGTTTTGATCAATTATGGTTCATATGGAACCATGTATGGTAGAGAAGTAGTCTAGTGTATAAGTATGTGCTGGCTGGTTTATGTTTAGAGGCTTTTGTGGGAAATTATAAGAAATCTAAATCACATATTAAATAGTTAGCTGCTGAGTCTTTGTTGATGCTTGGGTTCAACTAGAATGAAGACAAAGGACTGAATGGAACCTTTTTTGGGGATTTTGGGGAATGCTTATACATGTTTGGCAGAAAATATTTCTATATTTTTTCTTAATTGAAACATATATTTCCTTACATAAATCACAAACACATCAAGACAACTTGTACTTCCATTTCACTGTTTGGCATTCTCAGTTCTCACTTGCAGGTCATAGGAATTCAAAAGAAAATGACATTAAATTCAACTAGCCATTTACCTTATTCTAGTTATTATGATCAAAATGTTGGTACTTAGATCAGATAGATCTTTTCGAAAATCCAAACTATCTGGGCATATCTGAATTTGAATTTGAATTTGATTAATAAGAGCAGAATTTCTAAGCTTTTAATTGTTTTATATGATTAAAATGTTGGGAAAATACACCTACTTCTGCATTCATTAGAACTTGATGAACCATACTGATGCATGTCAAGTGATCATGAGAATTCTCAGAACCAGGGAACTTCCAATGGATGGCCGCTGGGACTCGAGATTATGACAGTAAGACTCCAAATTGGCGAAAGGCTATCGGCTGCTCCAGTCATGGCACGAGGGCCTTATTCTTTTCACCTCCCATCAAGCAGTTTCTCCTCATTTTCATCATCCAATCTTGACACCGAGGTAATTCAATTCCTACACCACTCAAATTATAAAAGCTCTCTTATTTTTTCTCCTTTCTTGCAATGAAGCTTTCCTTCCCTGCATTCTTCAGTAAATCAAGATTTCTAATTCTTGTTCTGGACATGCTGCGTCTACGTCTTGGTGTTTCTAATTTCTAACTTGTTTATTCCATTTAAATGTATGTGTATCTATATGTACATATGTGAATACAGTCCACAACATCTTTCTTCAAAGATCACAGTGTGTCACTAGGCAAGTTGATTGGACTTAGAACTGGTGAGAGAGGAAGGTTGTACTTTACGAATTCCATCCAATGTGAACAACGTGAGAGATTGTCTGTAAGAACTCAGTGTGCAGATGCATCTGTAGCACATAATAAACCAGAAATGTCTCCAGGAATCTGCGTTCCTCTGCTTCTATGTGCCCTTGTGAAAACAGGTCGGACTCGGAATCGGAGTCAGAGTCGGAGTCAAAGTCAGTCTAGTGGGTAAGCTTGAGGGATGACAATTCCACTTGATGTGTTCTTCCTTGGCATGAAACAAACAACACACTTCATTGACATGCAATTTTTTTTTTCTTTTGTTTCTTTTATTATTTTTTTATTTCATAATTTTCTGTACTTGAAAATCAGTCATTCCTTATAATGTAAATTTTGTTATTTTTGATCAATTTGTTCATTAATACCGTTGATTTCAAAAATTATTTTTATAAAATCATTTAACTTACACTTCTAAAATCATTTTATTTTCATTAGCCTAATCTTATAATTTTTTTTATTATATATAAAAAAAAAATTAATTCTGAATATTTTAACTTATCGTAAATATTTCAAGTAAAACGACCTAACAGTTTTCAAGTATTCATTTCATCCGAATACGTCATAACCCACTAAAACAAAATCTAACTTAATTACTACAATTCCACCAACATACTAATATAATAAACTCTAAACTTTACTTAATCAAACATTATTATTAACTTATAATACACTTGTAAAATAGCGAAATTTATATTCTCGATAAATTTCAAACTTCAAAATTTTTATTGTAATTTAAGGCGTACAAACAGAAGTATGATTTCAACATGCTCACTGTGTATTACCCACAAAAGATATAAAGACAATATAGAGACATGGGCTTTTTGCTAATACTTTTAGTGGGCTGTTCTTCTCCCCTAATATTCATTAACTGATAATAATAAAATTAATATATATATTTACTCAAATTCTCTATGTGTTATGTATATAATATATTTTAAAACTTAAAATATTTTATATAGTATGGTTTATTTAAAAAATAAATAAGATTATATATAATATTGATAATAATCCTACAAAGTAATTTTAAATATAAATATATATATATATATTGTATACCAAATCAAGTATCCAAAGCTTAATTGCGACAAACAATATATTATATATAATCTATGATATATATAATAATAATAATAATATAGGCTTTTGGGACAAACAAATTAAACAATCTATTAATCTTCTCACGTGATTCCCATTTCAATCGTTTTCATCAATTTTCGCCATATAAACTAACCTTTACAGAACACCTTTGTTTTTTATTTTATAAATTAACAAATATTATATATGTATATATATATATATATATATATGAGCAATGAATAAACTGGTTCAGAAAATAGCAAAGCATGATGAGAACAGAGCATGATGAATATGATGAATGGTGGGTATATTATTATATCGCCTGCTTTTTCTCAATTTCACCATCTGACATCTACATTCATTCGTTGATTTCTACTGTTAATTTCTACATATATATATATATATATGTATCTATTACTTTAAATGGGAAAATGGAAATGGGTTTCCTGTATAAATCTCTTGACTATTGAGACACTAATTACCATACATAAATGCATTACAGCTGTATATATATATATATAAAAATATATATTTACACATGCTGGCATATGGTTGATGGGTTTACTTTCTTTTTTGAGGCGATTCGTAATTAGTTATTGAGTTACCGACCCAGGAGTAATTATGCTCACTTTGGTGTATGTATTTATTATACAGTAATCAAATTTATCAATTATATTAACCTATACATTCACATTTTCTAATATATATATACACAAAAATGTCATCCGTCAATCACGCTCCGGTCAAACTCATTCATCTTTTTATAGAATGAATAAATAAATAAATAAAACTCTAGAAATAACTTTTTATGTTTTTAATATTGTAGTTTTTTATTTTTAAAGGGTGAAACACTAGATTTTTGTTATTCAGATAAATAAAGTAATAAAAATTCAAATAAAGAAAATAATATTCATTTTAGATTATATTAATAGTTAACAAAAATTCGTTTTAAATTGATAATAATAAATATCTCAACAGATTAAATTATTATTTTTTAAGTTAAATAAATATAATTTTTAAATGGATAAAACTAAAATAATTTGTTTCTCAACATCAAATGATAATTATGATTATTAAATTTTAAATTACATATTACTGATAATATTAACTTAAAATTTTTGAAGTAACAAGCACTTTAATTCCAAAAATTAATAAAATAATAGTCTATTTTTTCTATCACACATGAATTTTTAATTTTTTTTTTAAAAAATTGATTTGAACCAAAAATCTTAGGCTACACAAATAGAAAATTCAAAGACTTGAAAAATTAGATTTTAGTGGGGAAAATTATATCAAATGGGAAGAAATTTGGTCCACCCACCCATAAAGAATTAATGAATTGCCTAACAAAGCACATGCATGATTTTCTTCCAATCTTCAATCACAGTTGCCAAGTTTAGTGTGAAAATGATATAAAACCCAATTCATATATTATATATTATATATTATTATCATAGCAACTATATATATATATATTTTTAACTTTAATATATTTTAATTCAATATTAAATTGAATTTATGATCGAATTATCACTCATTTTTAACATGGAAGAAGTAACTAATGAAAAAAGAAAAAAAAAAAAAACATTTATCTTGTAATTAGTCTTTAATTGATTAATTAAAAATAGTAACTAAAGTAAAATTTTTGATCTTTAATCATGAACATTTATTCTCTCTGTCTAAAAAGATATACAGCTTCCATGGAAATAATAATAGCATACACTTTATAGTATGGTATCCCAAGCTACCTTATTTTATTTACTTTTTTACTTCTTTTACACGTTTTGACTAGGTAAAGTAGGTTCATGTTCACCAACATGATAGGACAAATGCAATTAATAATCATAATTAGTTATTATTAATTTGTCTATGTGAAGGAATCAAAGATATCATTAACTTAATTAATTTAACCCTTTGTTGTTATCTAGAGAAAAAAAGAATTCAAGATATTATGTACGAGAAAAAGAGAGGGATAATTGATATTAAAGCATTGAAATGTACATTTTATTGATCAATTTATGATTTAAAGAAAAACAAATAAAAGAAAAACATATATAATATCTTAACATTTCAAAATAAAGAGGCTTTTCAAGTTATTTCAACAAAAAGATGACAAATAAACATACAAACAACGATTATCTATTGATTTTTTTTTTTTCGTATTCTTTAATTACTGATAGAATCATATAACTTAACTAATATAGAATTGTAAATAGTAAAAAATTATACTGATCATGGATCAAATTCTTCATCAATTTCTTGAAACTCCTCCTCATTTTGGTTCTGATAACCGACACCTTGCATGGAGTTGTAAGAACTACGAGCGTGAGGGTTGTATTGTTGATTGTTCCATTCTTGATATTGATTTGGATAGTTGTTGTTGTTGTTCTCGTTCTTGACATCGTAAAAATATTTTCCATTCTCCATGAACCTAGTGTCGCTCATCCCTTGCCTCTCTACATTGTTGTAGCCACTTCCTCCATTTCTATTTCTGTTGTAGTCGTTGTTGTTATTGTTATTAGTCATGTAACCTTTGTTGTTGGAGTCACTCCATTGGGGTTCATTGTAATTGTTGTTGCCTTTGTCTGAAAATTTGGTGTTGCCACTAAAACTTTGCTGTTGATTATAATTGTTATTACCTCTATGCGAAAACTTATGGTTTTCAACAAAGTGTTGTTGTTCATCATTGTTGTAGTTGTTGTTGCTGGTATAACCTCTTTCAGTAAACTCACCCACATTTTGTTGTTGATAATTCTGATCATAAGCATCATTGTTGTAATAGTAGTTGTTATTGTTGTCACTGGTAGTAGTGGTGGTAGGGAAATCAAACTTGTTAGACTCTTGGAATTGTTGGCTTAGGCTTGTACCCACGGTGTTGGATTGATCATTTTTGTTATTATTTTTGGTAGTAGTGCTGGTGGTCGTAGATTCAGGAGGGAGTTGACCAGACTCGTGGCCATACAAACCATAACTATTTCCAGTCTGTGGGAAGAAAGCCGGATCTTGTTCCTTCTCTTGGGTGGTTGGTTGAGGTTTATTAGTGTTGGTGTTGGTAAATTTGTTGAAAAAATGGTTTTCTCTAGCATGAATTTCTAGAGAGAAGAGGGTTAAGATGAGGAAGAGACAAGAGATGATGAAGAGTAAGGAAGAGGAAGCCATGAGTGGAGCAAGAGAAAGTTGTGTTGGTGTGGAATGCATGAGATGTAACGGGGGGAGAATTATTTATATAGGAGTACTTTCACTTACTCCTATCTAACTCATCAAAGTTTTCAACTCATTAGTTGTAAATATTGGTGATCATCATCGTTGTGGTCCAACCAAGATTAAATTCAAATTTAATTAATATCGCAAGAAACCACCTTTCCCTTTTCTTTTTTTCTTAATAATATTCATTTATTTTTTTTCATATAATTATATACATACATACGTACGTACCCATATCCCATTAAGGGAAAAAAAGATAAATATATGTATTTTTTGTTAATTAGTGTTAGATTCAAGGATCCCCTCATGCGACCCATGGCTTATTGTCAGCCTTATTATAGTAGTAATACTTTTGGTTAAAGCTGTTGATTTTCCCTATCTTCTAAGCAAATCAACCATTGATTAAGTTCAACTCTATATATACATATATGCACTATATCTCAATGTTCATTTTTTAATTATATTCATCATACGTTTAGATAAGATGGCACTAACTACTACAATTAAATATACCATTTAATTGACTTGGAAAGTTTTTTTTTCCCGCTTCCAAGAGTATGAAACAATATTGGCCGAGTAATTTCAAAGATTATTTATGAGATAACCATTCTGAATATGCCTGTGTATATGTATATATATATACATATATATACATATATGCAAAGTACTAATTGATAACCTAAACCAGTATGGTTATGAGCATCACCTTATTTAGTTGGTTAATAATGGCTTCTATATATCTTTCAGTAATAAATAATTGCACACACACACACATATATATATATTAGATAATTATAAGACTGAACCTCATATTATTTGATCATACTCCTCTGGAAGCATGATGGAAAAGAGATATATATATATATATATATGTACGTATAATTTGTTAATGTGATACATGTAAATCAAGAACATGAAGATTATATTCTGTATATCTGTGTATACAATTAGGGTTTTGGAATTATTTGTAAAGATGAGACGAGAAATGGGGTAAATAAGAAATTTCAGGAAAGTTGAAGGACATAAAAAATTAAATGGGCGAACAATTATGGCGGGGATTGAGGAAGGAAGTGGGAGCGGGTGGTCCCACACATTATGGCGGGCATTTAGGCGCACCACCGTTGCGTTTCGTGCGCCCTCTCCCTATCTAATTACACGCCTAACATTTTTCTACCAAGTACCAAGTGGGACCCATCCGCCTACATACTTTTTTTTATCTCTAACTAAACTAACCATTAGATATAAACATGAATTATTAATATTTTTAAATATTTTTTTTAAGGTGTGTATTTAAGTTATATATTAAAGTACCATTTGATATAAACCACAATTTATTTATTTTTATAAAAAAAAAACTATTTATTATGTATTGTTAAAAAGTGATTTTTTTATTGATGTTATTTTTGTTGAATATTATGACTCTATATCTATATATATATATAAATTTTTTAAAACGAAAAGTAAAATAAATAATCAATTATAGATGGTAAATTTTATCTTTATAATATTATTTTCGATATTTTTAATGCCACAATTTATTTTCTTTTTATTTATATAATCACATGCTATTACAATAAGTATTTAAATAAACAAAATATTATTATTTTCATTAAGCAAATTTATTTTTTAAAAAATAAATAATTTATCTTAAAATAATTTATTATGTTCACTTGTCACAATCTTAAGATTTAAGTATATAAGAGACAATAATTTCACCAAACAAATCCTTTAAAAAGATTGCTTAAGGATAAAATTGATGTGATATATTTTTATTTATAATTAATTTTTTTATAAAAATAAAGTATTTATTAAGTTTTCAAAAAATAGCTTTCATCACATGAAAAATAAGAACAATGTTTCTAATTTTTTTTAAAATGTTTATGTTTTTTATATAATCATTTCAGTTCATTTGTCAAATAAAAAATTTATAATAATTATAATTTTTTTTATAAAAAATTTCTAATGATTATTTTAAAATACATTAGACACACATATCATATAAATTTTATATATTTTAATAATTAAATAACACATAAATATTAATAAAAATACAATTGATAATATCATAATTTTTTAAAAAATATATACATAAATCGTGTAATTCAATTGGAATCAATATTTTTAAATAAAGATATAGATATATCAACAAATAAATGGTGGGTAATTTTTAAAGTTGAATTGGTTGAACTTATAAAGACTTGAATTTTCAATTAGTTTAACTTTTATTAATTACAAAACTTTTTCATTAACTTTCCCTACCCACCAAATTAAAACTTCAAAAAATCTCATAACCTTAGAAGTAGATTTTTCTTTTTCAATTTTAATTATAAAATAATATGAAGATCTTGGAACTAAAGATTTAAGAAGAAAAGGGTATCAACATATTTTGTTTATATGAAAACGTGTATGTATATGTGTGTACGTAAAGATGGTGAAAAATGAAAAGTTCAACATCCATATGTAGACCAAAGTTGAAGAAGAATATGATTTGCGCCACAACTCGAGGAAGGCTGAAAACAAAGGAAAAGGAAAAGGAAAAGGAAAAGGAAAAGAAGCTTCTTGGCATGACAAAAGCTCCTAAAGAATATTTTGTAAGTAAATAATGTATATAAATATTTTTCTACTTATGCTTAAGTTAAAATGATTATTTTGTAATCGTAATATAATTTTTTCTCATAATATAATACACTTATGTTTGAGTATTTTAAAAACGTGATCTTTTAAAATAAATCTTTTAGGTGAATGAGAAAAGTTCTTAATATTTTAGTTGAGTGATATAAGAATGATTTTAAAATATACTATTTTCATTTAACGTGAATTAGAAGAAAAGTTAAAAAAAAGATTGAAAAAAATAGTAATTCCATGTGTTTTCTTCTTCCTTAATATATATTATCATCATTATAAATTTCAAATAAAATGAATTAATAATTTCTATCGAATTTATTAAAGCTATATTTAGAGTAAATTTATAAATATGATAAAATTTATTTATAGAATTCACACTTAATTTGACAATGAGATTATGTAAATCTACCATTAAAAAAATGAAAATTGACATCACATGAAAATTTCAATTCAATAGAAAAGAATGGGTTCTAAATTTCTTCAAATTTGATGGAAATTCAAGTCTTAGCTAAATATCTCTCAATTTCCACATTGATTTGACTTTCGTAACATGTTAACCATTCGAAAATTGGACAAATTTTCAAATATCATTTATTTTGACTTATTAAATTTTTTTAATCGGTAACTCAACTTATTCTCTTCATTCCTAAAGTTTTGAAAGCTTAAAAACTAAATTTTGAAAAATAAACAAACCATATTTATACCTTCCGACTTTTTAAGTTTCATTATAAATTCTTTTTAAGACTCAAATATATTTTACTTGAGTTTAACGAAGAAAATGATAATAAAAATGTACAGGAAGATTGAGGGGGATAATGCTAGAGGAGCAACGTCATCTCAAACATATTAGACATTTGGATCGTCGTTTTCAAATTAAAGAATAAAATCATAAGATTCTTCATATTGAGAACTCAAAACTCAAATCCCATTATACTTTTTTTTTTTTTTTTTATCAAACTCAACATCTCTACTACTCATAATCTTATTGGCAAGTGGATTGAACTTATACCTTTTGTATTCTCATCATTGTTTATGAAATCCATCTTTCTTCGATACTTAAGAATTTACTTTTAAAAATCAACTCATATTTTTTTTATTATAATCATTAAATAAACAATATAAAGTAAAATATTTTACCAAATAAGAAGGGTTTGGTCCAAGACATTAAAAATTCAAACGACCAAACTTCTGTGTGCTAGATCTACCATTGGTCACCAACACAAGTTTTCAATCACATAGCTTTTAGTAGTTTATATGTTTTTAACATAGACATATGATCACTCATCATTTTAACCTTCGGACAATAAAATGTTATTTTTTTTACGAACTCCAACTCGTAGTACGTGTTCTTGGGTACGAAAATTTTTCGATGACTCTAAATATTACATTTCAATTTTAACGTGTAAGAAACCTAATGAGAAAGAAGATTCTAGAACTAATCATTAATTACAATTTTATCTTAATCTAATACAACTTTCAAAGTACATTTAATAACATGGAAAACCGTAAATAAAATAGTGCAGTTGGTAATTCTTGACAAACCGAGCAGTAATTACATATCTAATCATAACACCTTTTAGGAAGATCCACCTTTATGCACCATTTGAAGCATTGAAAACTAAGATTCTATAAATTTTCATAACTCGTAATTCACTGAATTGGGATAAGAATTGTCTCTTCAAAATTGGGTTGAAATTCGAGGTTCATGAACCAACCAACAACGCTCATTAAATCAAACTTCATTATCCAACAATTATGACTGAGCTGGACTTCCCATTAGTTTTGACTCATTCTTAATCAATAATTATAATTCGATCTTCATCAAGAAGCTTAGATTTAAATTAATTAACGTAAGTTACTTAAAAACTGTAGATAAAGTGCAATTGATATGTACTTCTAAGTACATATTTTTGAGATTATCAAACTTGTAAACACCTTCAAGATTTCCTCAAGATTATGCTGAAACCAGAAAAAAGATAATGGCGGACAGAGTAAACATTGAGAAATTAACTTATGGATCAGGAAATGGATTCCACAGAAGAAGAGAAAATAAAAGAAGATTAGGAAGCAGAATAGGAATTAGAGGATTAACATCACTAACCAAGCGTTTCCTTCTGAATCTTCCCCTCACATAATCTCTCATCTTCTGCTCATCACCCCACTTGGCTTCTTCCACTCCTTTGGCCAGCACAAGAGGAGGAGGCTGGAAATAAGGGCACTTTGATCTCCAAGAAGTTTGTGGAAGTCCAAATCTAGAAACCCTTTTGAAAAACAGAGACACTGCCCATCTCAGCTCCACAGATTTAGGGCAGAAGACTGGGGGGTAGTCCCAGTTGAGGTAACAGGGGATTTGTGTGGAAATGAAGAATTGAGAATGAATAGAGGGTTGGGTTGTTTGGGGTTGTCAGGATGTGGGTTAGAGCTTGGAGTATTTGTTCCCATTTTGTGTTTTCCATTTTTCTCCTCCTCTTTCTTTTTTCAGTTGCATTCCTGGTCATCTGTTCTGGTTTTGGATAAGGTTTAGATAAAAAGAATAAAGAAACTGTTTGGGATATTATGGGAAGAAGAAGATGAATGCTGGAAATAAACAACAGTCAAATCTTCGTAGGCTTAAACAAAACTATAAACATCCTGAATGCATGAATTTTTTGTGTGCATACAAAATTGTGTGTATATTACCGATGCCGCATTGCATAATTTATTTAACATTTTTTTATAAAAAAAAAAAAAAATTAATGATACTAATATATTATGGAATCGTTTTTGCCCATATTTACTTCTGAATTTTTTTATTTTGATAAATTTATTTCATCTTATCATTATTTGTCATTTCTAATTTTAAATATTTAAAAATAGTAATTTAATACTCTTAATAGTTTTATTTTTTTAACGTACAATATATACAAAATTAAATTCAAAACATTTTTTTTTTCACAGGTAAAATAGACTCTTGATTTTTATTTTTTTTGTTAATCTGAAAATGTTTACTAAATTATAATTTTTTTTTTTATAATAAAATTTTCTTCATTTTTATAACTAGTACAAACCACAATATTTTAACGAAAATATACAAAACGTACGGAACTTATACTACTATAAAGAGGAGGGAAAGTGTGGAAGAAATAATTATGAACTCAACAAGCTAGTTAGTTATTTATTAGATTATTAAGCAGATAAAATTGGGTTTGATGCCCTTTTAAAATGTTTTTATGCAAAATGGATTGGTGTCTCATATTTAACAGCTCCGATGAGTTTTCGATAAAGATAATACCACCAGCTTGAGTCGCTTCAAAGCAAGATTTTGTTTAATCAAGTGAAAGCCATCACTGGCTGGTGTAGTAAAGCTATTTTTTTCTTTTTTTTTTTTTTCTGAATTTTGTAAAACCCAATTAATTTTAATATATTTAAAATTAATTTATAAATATAATTTTTTAATTTTTTAATTTCAATTTAATGAAGAAAATTAATTGTATGACATAATTGAAAATAATTTTGAGAAAAAAAGGTAAAAATTTATGTTCTTTAAGTATTTTTGAAAGAAAAATAAGAATTCGAGGATCAAAATGCAATTTGAGAAAATTATGTAATGTATGATGTCCAGTCAGCAGTCCCAACGAACTAGAACAAGCCGCGTGGCAAGGGATGCTGAGGCAGTCCACGCGGACGATGAGTTTCGATTTTTCGATTTTTTTGGCCAACCGAGACCTCTTAACGTATTTCTCGCATGAATAGATACAAAACTGGCCGAATCCGACCGAAAACAGCTGACCTGAGGCAAATCACTACCGCGGGCGGTGGTGCCGTCGCCAGAGCACGGCGGAGCCGCCGTGCCAGAATTCCGGAATTGGCCGAAAAGTGATCATAACATTGATTTTAGATTTTTTAGAATATTTTTAGGTAATTGAAATGCGTTTTAATCCCCGAAGAAAAATTCGAGAAATCTGGGGACTGCCAGTAGGCGCAATCAACAAGTTTAGTATTTCGGGCATCAAATTGAGTAAGAATCATTCACCTTATTTTCTATCATGGAATTGAAGTTTAATTAACAATAATACGTTATTTTGTGCAATTTAGAAAATATCCATAATTAATTATAAGTTATTAATAGAGGTAGAAGCAAAAATTATTCACTGTTGATTCTGTTGATTTATTTTACGAGTTGAATATATGACAATATCTGATTAATTGATTTTATAGTTTTGAATGCATGTATTATTTGCCTTATGTGACTACGGTTAAATTTAGAAATTGGGATGTGATTGTAATCTCTGATGCATGTTTTGTTTGTTTTATATGATCACGGTTGAATTGAGAAACTGAAGATTAAAGGTAAATAAAAAATTGTGTGATTAAGTAAATGGACGAAACAACAACCTTACTAGATATCTTGGGAGATGATAAACGAATCGGGTACATAGGGAACTCTTCGTGAACGTCACCTTCATACCGGAAGGGGTATCGAGGTTTGGTTATTTGGCGTTCCTACCGGACGGGGTATGAGGATGACTCGTTTCACCATCGTACCGGACGGGGTATCGAGATTTAGTAATTTAGCGCTCATACCGGATGGGGTATGAGGATGGTCCGTTAATTGAAAATGTTAAAGGAAAGGGTTCACGCGTTGTGAGGACATCCCTATAAACCCCTATGGATACCAATAAGCTGATAAAAAAGAAAATTATTGTTCCAATTGATTGTATATGAAATTATAAAATGTATTATATCATTATTTCTATAGGTTATTTTTATAAATCTCGTTACGGTAAATAGACGATAAATGATTTTTTTTTTTAATAATAAACAACTTTGCTGAATTAAAAACTCCATTAGTTATTTTTATTATTTTTACCAACATTCATTTCTGTGTCAGTGAGTAGCGTGATATTCTTACTGGACTAATGTAACTTATTCATTTATTAACCATTTCAAATCAAGAGAATCACGATCTATAACCCGATTCACAAGAAGATTGCGAGTAGAATGCTAGTTTAATTTATTTTCTAATTATTTCTTTAATTTCTCGTATTTCTCTCAAAAAAGTCATTCCCGTAACCCTATTTGGTACTTTAAGTCATTGTGTAAAAAATGTAAATCCTAACTATTTAATTTACTTCCACACTTAATTTATAATTTATTTTTTTTAAAATTTCCGAAATCGTTACAGGTTTAGTCTAAATTATGTTATTTGTATCGGGTCCTAAAATTTAAGTATTGAAAATATACAAAGTGTAACTTATATATTTAATGGATAATTAAATGAACATTGTCTAACCTATGTGCGACACAAAATGAACATGATTTATTTCAAACTAAGACTAACAGCAAACTTGAATAACAGTGAGCATAAATCAAACTATCTTGCAACGATCCAAAGTTG
>NW_019014665.1:22745-48468 GCF_000150535.2 Carica papaya | reverse complement strand
TTCTTAACTGCAGACCACAAGGCCTTTAACTGTTGCAATCCTCGAGAAATGTAAGAACTCAGAGTATTCTTCTTCCCTAAGGTATAAGAATCCAACACCCCAAGGAACTTCTGAATGTATACTTCATAAAAGCTGTTGATGAACTACAATCCACAAGAAGCATAATATTCAGTTAAGATCCGTGCAGACGTTTACGTAAGTATAAATAATGCTCTAACAAAAATTTCAAATTTTATATTAGTTACAACTGAGCAAACAATGATAATTAGTTTCACATTAACAACATCACCTTCAAGAATGTGCATCTTGTAGTCGTCTTGTGCCTTCGAGCATTAAACTCTCTCATCTGTAGGAAAAGAAAAAAACAAAAGGCAACATCAATAAGACATACTTGGTGCATAAAGCAGCACCTTCATAAACTCATCGACTGAAATAATATTGAAGAATGATGCTTCTGCAATTTGAAGAACCTGCACAAGTTGCTGTATTTGGATCCACTGTTCTGCGACAATGTCTGCCATCTAAAAGTGAAGAAAATAAAACCCAAATTACAAAGTACAAAAATAAAAAGTAGAGAACTCATATTTAATTTTTCAGATCCAATAGGTAGTATATCAAGAGCAGAGAGTTCTTTCTTTGACAGGATACCAGTGGAAGAGTAGAAAGTTCTTGTGCAAAGACCACTATATTAAAAAAAGGCCTTCTAGGAACTGAATGGCAAATGAATATTCTTACTATCCAACAAAATCTCAGTATTGCAAAGCAAAAATATTTGAATAGAGTTGCAGTTATTGCAGATAAGAAATTAGAGCAAATAGACAAATTTCTAATTTTTGACAGTTAAGTACCACGGAGGAAATAAAAAGAAAACAAATATTGTCTAGCAAGAGAAATATATTAATCTATTTTTCAGATGGGAAATCATAATTACTGGTAACTACTTCAGCTTCAAAAGCTATGAAAATGAATTTGGGAATTTACCTTTTCAACTTCTGAAATAACAACTTTTAACCGATCATTAGCATCTTGAGTTTTTGCTTGCAAAATATGAGTATCAAAGTTGTTCTTTCTTAAAGAAGCCCACAGAAGTTTTACCTAGGCATTGCCAACCCTGCTTGTCAAATCAGTTAAATTTTCAAAAAAGAATGCTACCATAATCTGCAGTAAGTTTAACAACACTGCTGTAAAATGAGAAGAAAGTGAACAAAAGTATATTGAAATATGAAGTGCATAATTAAATAGAACTGAAACAGACCTCTTCTCGAAGTGTGTTAATTCTTTCATCAATACGTGATGAATCACCCTACAAAAAAGGCGGAAAAATGATCATACGGCCCATGGTATCAGGGGGACATTAACATAGTATGTAAATGTAAAGGAAAATTACAATGTCAGCCTGTGTTTCACAGGACACTAGCTCAAGGCTCAAGTCTCCTATTCTACAAGGAATTAGAACAAGAGTTCAATTCAGCTTACTTTTTTTATATCCCTTTCATATGTTAGCAAAATTGCAGCCAACCTTTTTTGAAAAAAAAAAAAAAAAACCAAACAAAACCAAAAGAAACAAACAAACAATAGCAGAAACAAAATGCAGCATAGAAATTGCTTTCTTGAGGTTCAACCTCCGCGATTCTGTTTGACTCCAATTTCACAGAAAGCTCTCAAGTAAACTAAGAACTACAGAAGTCTATTTACCTACGTAGTTCTCAAGAGTAACATCAGGTAAAAGTTATTACAGGGAAATAAACAGGATTAGACAAACCTTAGTACTATATAGACTGGACTGAAGATACTGAATCTGATTTTGCATATCCTCGATGAACTTGTCACGTTCTTCTGATAATCGACTTTTTGCATCAATCGTTTCGACTATTTCTTCAAGGACAGATTCTGCATTCAAATTATTGAAAACATTTGATATATACATAAATAAACTCGGTAGAACACGACTAGGAATCTTTGCGGACGGCATTTAGTTCACTGATACCAAAAAGGGAAACCTAAACAGGTTATCAATCGATAAGAAAAGAAAATTACCTAACTGAGCGATTTTAAGATTCGCTTCTTGCAATTCGCCGATCAAGTGGTCATGGTCGTCGTTGACATGTTGGTGTTGAGAAGAAAAACAGAAGAGAGATAAGAGGATGACGGTAAACATGATAAGATAAACCGCCATTCTCTGCTCTGATTCTGCTACTCGGCTTTTGGTGGTTTACTAGAAGTTGAACGAAAATGGATTAATTTTGTCCCAAATACAATCTGAAGAACAAGCAACAGTTTACTAAACAGTGTCTCATAGGATATTATGTTGAATTAATAATTTTTTATTATAACTTTATTCCTCAAATTTATAAAATTATTTAATAGCCAATTTTAAAGATTTCTTATAAAAAATAATAATATTTTTATTTTATTCAAATAGCATAAAATAATTTAAAATATAATTTTTAATTAAAATTAGCAATAAAAGAATCAATCTACTATCTGTTATTATCATTTGTGTTGTAATTTAAACAAAATAAATTAATCTTCTTGCTGAATTATGATTTAAAAAAAATTTAAAACTTAATTAATACTGATAAAAAAGTTTAACGATTAAAATGATAATTTATGAATTTATTAATTGCCTTCAATTATGAAATTCTTTCTCTTTGTTTATTTAAAATTAAAAAAGATTTTTACCATATTTTAGTTTCTATAACAACAATAAACTCAATGTGATCTATTAGCCAAATAACCAAAAAGTAAATTATTTTCTTTCTCCTTCCTCTCAATTTTTGTGCAACTAGACATAATTTTATGTTGTGTTTAGATTAATTTGATTATGTTCTCAAATACTTAATTATTGAAAATTTAGAATTCATTCTAACTTGTATATTTAATTTATAATTAAACTAATTTTACCCAAATTTTTAATTCTTTGTGATAGATTTACATTTTTCACTTGTTAATAAAAAAAGTGAAAAATATTTAACTAGAAATAAATATGAAATTAATTTCAATTAGAATTTACTTTTATTCCAATTTATCACATTTGTGTTGTACATTATAAGACTACGAGCTTTAAATTTTAGATGGAATATCAAATTGACATGAGATCGCTTCTCTAAAGCCAAAAATGATATGAGGTCAAGAGTTTGGAAAGAAGGAATTGCCCGTACTCTTTCCTTGGAAGGCAGTTATCCTCCAGATTATGCCTGCATTTACTGAGAACTTGTTCCATGAAATTTACTTTGGGACTTTAAAGATTAGTTTGATCTATAGATAAAGAACGCCAGAGTGAACCTGCTCGATTCCTGATCCTTGGGCAGAGGCACTGGACTTAGAACCAGTACGTGTTTTTGGTGAAACTATCAAGAAGACCAGACCAGTAGTCAACCTGTGTTACTGTCGGAAAACAAGGTTGTAACAATATGGATGGAATAAAAATCTGGAAACCACTTGTTGATCAGATGCTATCATTAAAGGGATTTGGCGATCAGAAAGGACATCTGCATGGTTCTATTCCCCATGTCTCAGCTGCATACTCTTCGATAGTCCTATCACTACTGAATCTACTAGACCTAGCAGTGCTGAGGATGCTCATCTCTGTCCACTTCTCTTGATCCACGAATGTCTTATCTGCAGCAGCCTGTAGTTCTCCAGATACTATCATATCAGAAAATCATTGCACAAGTTACAGGGTTTGAAGACTAAAATCAAGGATTACCTGGGCCTCTAGATAACTTTCAAAATCAGAACCTAGGAGATAGAAGTCCCCACCACCATCTATAGAATCGCATAATGATCTAAAATATTCCTGGTAACCAAAATAGCCATCCCGAACCATCCTGCATAAAAAATCAGTTTCAGCTGAAATTCGAATACAATCTGAGAAAGCAGCCTGTACAGTGTATATTCAGTTTAGCAGAAACTCAAGTACGGCCATTTAAAAAGAACACAAGTTCTCATAGAGCTGCAGTTAATTTCAATTCTATGTAGGTAAACTCTCTTAACGAGCTATCAGAAAAAAAGGAACTCTCCACATGAGATTTTAAAAACACAGCTCTAAATAATAAAAGGATGCAGCAGAAAGGTAGCAAGTGGGCAAGGTCAAATTATATGCCTGACAACACGTGCAAATTGCAGTGGAACTTTAAGGGTCGATCCTTCCTCACGCAATGCTGGGACTTCATGCATTTTAGCGCCAAAGAGAAACTGAAAAAAAGAAAAAGGAAAAAGATTCATGTCCAATCAAGAATCTGCTATTATCAGGTATTAAGCCCCAAAACAGTATATAAGAAAATGCACCACACTGGAAATGAGAATGCATGCAAGAAAAACTGTTATATACCACGCTTCTGTTTTTATAGGTTTAACTTCCTGTTCACAGTAACAATGGTTATATATAGACAAATACTGTTTATGCATTCTCCACACAAATTAAACAACTAATTGCCTGTTTCTCATTGATACTAAAATCTTGCGCGTTCACAAACTAATTATGCAACACGACATATGTACTTGTGAAGAAAAATGGTAGTTATTGTGGTTTCTGGAAGCATTAATACTTTGGTTTGTCTAAATGCACAAAGAATCCATTTGGTCTAAGGCATTAACCTTTATACTCTCCATCCTCAATAATATTGACAAATTATTTTCTTAGTAATATTGTATGGAAAAGAAACGATATCATTCACCAAATGATTGTGTTTGGCACAAGTAAACAAAAATTGTGTAAGACCTAGGTCTTAGAAAAATATGTAATATTGGAAAGGGAGAAGAAAAAATAAATAAGTGGAGAAAAAAGTAGTTGTCCTTGTTTAGATTCATATGATTCTTTCTCAGTCCACTGAATTATTGTGTTAGCAGTTGTGCAGTAAAAGATGTGCCTTAATTGGAATGATAGTATAACAAGTCTCATTTCTTATAAAACTTACCATGTTATCTTCACCAATTTCTTCAATGATTTCAAGAGTGGATCCATCTGCCGTAGCTAAGAGTAAGCATCCATTCATCAAAAATTTCATGCTACCCGTTCCTGATGCCTCGTGCCCTGCAGTGCTGTATAAGATTGAAGGAATTTTGTGTAACACTGAGGAATGTTAAGTAATTTATTGAAATAAACATATACTCGCAATGTTGACATAAACGTAAAATATCAAGCAGTAAGAAACATTTATTAGCTCAAGATACACAGATGGAGTATACAGCAAGGAGGATCTAAGGAATGGTACAAGATTTAACAAAACCTATTAAACCAGAATCGATGAGGGGTATGAGTATTTTTTAGAGGAAGTACATTGTATGTATTTGTTAAGTGATCTAGAATTGTGTTGTCAAATCAATCCTTACACCAGTTTTACTAACCTTATGTGTTGTGAGAGGTCAGCCGCAGGAATTACCAACTCAGCAACAGAGACATTGTAATCAGGAATAAAAACCTGAAATAGGGTAGAAACCACATAAATAACACAGGACAAAGCAGATAAATAGAGGGGAAGAATATAATACTTCAGAAATTCCCACATACTAATATAGAAAATGGAAGAAATATAGGAGAGAATATCCTAGTTTGCTGAAAATTTAAGGTTGCATTCATACTGATTGACTGGAAACAGATGCTAATTAAAACATCCCATGGAAAAATGGAGGGGACAGACACTGTGAGGAAGGGGAAGTAGGCAGCAAAACGAAGTTGCCAGAAACTTGACAGTTCCAGAAACAATCAAGCAGGGAGAACAGAGAAAGGAATAAGAATACCTCATTGAGGATTCACTACATGCCATGTCACAAAAACTCAGAAATTTGAAAGAGAACAACTCATTGAGGACTCAATCTGTGAAAAAGGGGCCATTTTTGTCATTATAGTCATACCGTTTAAAATGAGGCACAAATGATAATGCACCAGATAGAACTCTTAAGTTCCAGTTGGCTGGACACAGACACTATAACTTGGTTCATGCATTTCTGGACCTGTTCCACTTCTAGGTAGATACTATACACATGCAAGTATCTTGAATGCTAAGCACAAACAAGCTAAGGCAATATCCTTCTCCATACCAGCTTTATAAGATCACCAACATCAGCATCATTATTTATCATTTCTGCCACGGCATGACAAAGTTTAATAATCTTTTTTGCAATCTCATAACCAGGAGCAGCTTTTCCTCCTATAATGCAGACACGAGGTACAACCTTTCTTCTCTCACTCTTCTCCATATTCTGTGACAGGAGGAGAAAATAGTAGAAGGAAGATCAAGGAAGTGCTTCAGAAAAAAAAAACATATAAGATGTGAAAGTCTAGTACCAGCACAATCACCATCCTGGTTTAATCATTCATATAGATATATCTGTGTGTTTATTTCTTTCTATAGGCCATTTTAGGAATGTGGCATGGTAATAAACACAAATTATGGTGCAGAGTTCAGAATACTACATCCACAATTCTCATTTAGGATTGCCAAAAGGAATTACTGAATAACTTGACAAAATTGATATAACTACTATAGGCAGTTCAATACTAAATAAACGAGTATTTCCTCTAGATGGAAGAAGATTCTCTTTGAAAAGTAGTTTTGTCCCATCTGTTAGAGTTTGAACAATTCCCAAAGGACTGGCATATTTAGGTCCAATACGTTATTATATCCCTGTAAATATTTCTCTTTCTAACCACATAATTAGTAGTACACTTGTTGTGATTCCCAATACAAGAGCCAAAATAAGGACAAGATAAAAATAGCTTCTGAATGCTAATTAATTTATTGCATAACTAAAAAATTGGGAGAGTCTCATACTCAGAGGTAGCTAACCCTCCAATAAATTTTACTCAAGATATAGAAGTTTCTCATATGATAACAAGCTCTAAATGTCAATTTTAGATGTTGAACCTTTCTCATTCAAAGACTCACCTTAATACAGTCATATCGATGTATAATGCCTAGTATGTTAAGCAACTGTCTTTTGTACTCATGTATACGCTTTATCTGCACATCAAACATTGCATCTGGACTGACCTGCAACCAACAGTTATATTGCATAGGTAAGACCACCAAGAATTTCCACATACAACTATTGGCTTCTGAACAAGAGGCATCCATAGCATGAACCCAAGGAAACTTCACCCAGACCTTCACACCGCTCATTGCTTCAATGTACTCAGCCAATCTCATTTTGTTAACTTTCCGGACCTACAACATGAAAATCAAAGCAAGGGATGAGTAACCACTTCAAATAATAAGTTTCATTTACAGAGAAGCTGCTTGCATATCAAAGAGGCTACCATTTTCCATTCTTGATGGAGCTCCAAACTTTTAGCATATTCTTGCAAGCCAGCTAAAAGGTCAATATCACGGATCCAAGCTTCTGTTCCCAGCCATTTTGAGATAAGAATGCATAAACTAGGATTGCTCACAACAATCCAACGACGCTGAGAAGTCACAATTTAAACTATTTATAGTAGCGAACAAACAGATGAATATCACAAAGATGGTCCCAGTTAGTAAGTGCTGTCTACAAAGTTTTGATACATGGTACTTGTATCCAAGTTGTTTGCAGAAGATTGGATGTTATAAACTTGAGAGATCTTTTTGGAATGCTCAAAATATGATTTGAAACTCATTGGCAAAATGCTTCCTCCACTTAAGATTAAAACATGTAATATGCACCTAGTCATTGCAACCTCAGTTTTTGGCACTTATCTACAACTTCCTGCAATACATGACAGAAAGCAGAGGGGTTATAGAAGGAGGAAGAGATGAAATTCAAACCTGTGTTACACCATTTGTCTTGTACTGAAATTTTTGAGGCCACAGCTCATAGAAGTCCTGCAAAGATTTTCTTCTGGCTATTCCATCAAATCTTCAAGAACACCATCAACAGTTGAATATAATTTTTTAATACAGTAAAGATGTCGAGACAATACAATGAGAAAAACTTCTACCTTGAATACTCTTGTTTTTAGTAGTTCTGAATGCATTCTGGAAACGCCATTCACAGTGTGAGAGCAAACAACTGATAGGTTCGCCATTCGAATATTCTGTCAAGCCAATAATTTCTTGAGGACTTTGCAACTCACCATTAAGTTATATGTATAAGAAGGTGCATAAACAGCAGAAACCATAAAGGATGTTATGAAATGATGGAAAATAATAATTCCATCATATCCCATATAGGTAGATATAAATGTTAGGAAGTGTGGATATATGTAATTTAACATGTAAAGTTATAAGAACAAAATACGCATATATAATTAATTTTAAGGTTCCATCATATTCTTACTGTCACCTACTTGATTAACTGATTACAATCCACAGTGTTGGGTTTTAAAAACCCTATAAAAGTTCCCCCTAAATTTTACTCTGATGTTAGTGTCACAAACATCTTGTTCCTAAAAAAGTGTGTTATCCTTGTCTACATACATCTATGTCAGCAAGGAAAAATTAATCCAAGAGCCCTAAAATGTGTATTTATAGGATATTTTTTTTACTCAAAAGGGATATAATGCTATCATCTGTCCACCAACAAATTTTATGTATCTGCAGATGTTACATTTATAAATATAATCTTACTTTGCTCATCCTTATCTTCAGGGGGAGTATATATTAAAACATAAGAACTTATTATTTTTTGACATTATCTTACCATCAACACCACCGTCATCTACACCACCAGCTAAGTGACCTATCTCAATTACGTCACAACCCAGAAAACAACTCCCTCCCATCACTCCAAAATCTAGAAGATGATTGAACAACAGAAACCATATATAACCCGAAATTCTCTCAGATTTACTCGAAAATGAAGAATTTGGATCCTAAGCTGAAGCAGGTTCAAGCATTAGAGTTAAATTCTGGAAATAAGAGTACTTCTGGAAACCCTTTGTATTTTGATATTGACGTACCTATTTCAATTCGTAAAGGAACTAGAGAAGATATTAAGTGTTCGCTTTATCCAACTTTAAATTTTGTGTCATTCTAGTTCACCATCTCACAGGATGTTTTCATGAGTTTGAATACAGAGTTTATCTGTAACTTATAGTCTGTAGCATTATTTCGTGAAAAATAAGACAGGATTACTATCTCCTTTCTCTTGGAAGAGTAGACAGGATCTAATTCAAAGGCCAGGAATCAACTTCTCACAGAGAAACTAGAAAAAAAAATTAAAAATTAAAATCACAGAAAAGGGAAGAAGACACTTAGTACATCATACATTCAAGTTTGTCCAAAACCTCTAAACAACCAAGTCTACATCTACAAGTAAATGCAAGTATGAAGCATGCAGTAAATGATAGAATCAAAATTTACAATCAATATTTTAAATACCTTAACAGCCCCTTCCTCAACAATTGACATCCGGGATAACCGATCATAATCCAGACCAATCCTTTTCTTCAAATCTTCCATGAAATTGAAGTTTATATCATATATAATCTGAATGAAAATGACTTTATCAAATCCTAGAAAATAAATGTTAGAAAAAAGTCAACAAACACCATTCAATGAAGAATTGATTATATAGAAGATTATTATAATCACCTTCACTTAATTGAATGTTTCAACAAAAAGAATCTACAAGAAACAAGCTTACGTATTTTCACTCCCAAAAACAGATAGCAAATATTAAACTAAAACTCACTTGTAAATGGCGTGGGAGAAGAGTCCCCAGTAGATCAACAGGAATTTTTTCGAGTCCTGCAGATGATACAGTATGAGTTGTAAAAGAAAATATTTTCAGTACAATGTTCCATGCTATATCCCAACCCAAATGCTCTTCGTCAATGAGGATTCTCATGACCTCAGCAATTGCAAGGGACGGGTGAGTGTCGTTTAGCTGCAAAGCAACCTGTATAAAATGCATAAGGAGAGTTGAAGTCACCACAAATGAAGATTCTAATTAAAAAAAATGGTGCTTGTGAAAGAAGATTCTGCAAGAACATCAAAGGCCTTAGTCATGTATAAATGCATATGAATGCTGAAACCATGTTAGATTAAGGAAGATGCGCAAATTGGGAATCTCTCGTGGAATTTCACAAACCTTATGTTGCTGACCTGTGCACTCACCCTGACTCATGCAAGAAAATGTAGGATCATGTCAAGCTCTTTTATGCAACTTGACTTGTACGTATAATTTGTCTGTTAATTGTTTATGACTTCACAAGGTGATGAAACAAATAGTGAATGTTTTTCTGGACTACAATGGGCTTGTGATGAAACAGTTCCTGAATCTTCTGCTGAGTTACAATGGGTTTATGACGAGTTTGAATGTTGATTCAGCCTATCTTAGCTTATGTGAAGCGAATGCAAAAGCAACGAATGCAAAAGCAACGAAAGCAATTAGTGATAATGTGTTTCTTGGCGAGACCAAAACCAGTATTTAAGCTTATGCACTCCTAAATTCTAGGGAGTATCAAACTTCCTCCTCTTCCTAATGTATGCATAAGTTTTGTGGTCTTCCTCTACGGTATCTCCTCCCAAGATGCTAATAGCATCAATCCTGTCTCAGTTATCCAAGTGAGTAGTGATAGCCTGGGGCAGAGGACATGGTGGTCATGGTGATCCTTTTCAAAGGTAGTCATGCAGGCTGTTCCGATGGTGGTCACGGTAGCTGTGGTCCATTGGAAAGTGCTCTCATTGTGGAAAAGTGGCCGTACACGCGATCATCATTGGGAATCGGTTGGTAGACCACCTCAAATAGCTAATCTTGTACAAATGTGATTGAACTGCAAAGTTCAACTCCTGCAATAACTGAATTTGATAGTACGATAGTTTCTAAGAATGAGTACCCAAATTCCTTCAGTATCAGGTGTCACAACAAGCTTCCACTTCTGTGGCCTCTCTTGCTCAATTAGGCAATCATACTCCTTTTATATATTCATTCCTACATTGTGGTTGGTAGATTCTACTGCTAAAGACCACATATTCAGTAAATAGAATTCTCTTGCACATATTTCATGTCTCCTCCAGCTCCTGAAGTTATTTTGGCAAATGGGAACAAATTTCATGTTAGTGGGTGCAGGACCTATTTGCTTGACATTACATCTTACCCTCTGCTTTTCACATTTCCAGCTCTCTATTTGATCTTATGACGCAAAACAGAAGTACAAAGTAAATTTTGGGTGATCTTGCTCAAACTTACAAGGTTACTTGATAATGTCCAGACGAATTAAATAAACTGGAACCCACTAAAGTTTTACTGGAATCTATCAAGAATACGAAATTTCTCGGAATCCACTAAGAAGAAAACTAGTCACTGAAGAATAATATAGAATTTTATTACCAAGCAATCGCATAAGTAACCGATAAAAGTATGGCCATCTTGACTGTGTAACACAGCAAGAAATTAGATACAAATCTAACTGCCTTGATACTTCTATGTCATAAAACATAGCAAGTACATATTTATGTTTTTGTTATAGAAATATGCAATACTATAAGGGCACAAACCTTTTCTTCAAAGTCATCGAAGTTATTGTGACTATCTTTGTATCTCCTAATGATGTCTTGTAATGATGCCGAGACAAAAAAGTATTGTTGTTTCAACCGCAATTCCTTTCCCTGGAAAAGGTCAAACAATAAAATTGTAGATATAATATGAGGGCAAAAAAAATCAACTAATCCAACAAAGTTAAACTAGTAGGAACAAATACATTGCAAATTTTCTTGAAAAGCATTTTGAACAGTCTGAAAAGGTGTCCCAACAAACTGCAAAGTTAACAAGTGAGTGTGGAACAGAAGTCAAAGTAAGATTGCTACATCTCAGTTCGATAGTTTCTTTTAAGCACTTTTCCCATGCCACAACACCTTTAAGATGCAATGTATAGGGAAACTTCATTGGAAATTGCCAGCATAGAACCTATGTTGCCCGAACTCTTTAATTTTAGTTTCATACCCGTGTCAAACACGAAAGAATGTCGGTATGGCTATGAGATGTGTGTCCACTTGGTGTGCATGAGACAGTTGATAAGCTAGAGCTAGAAGTATGATATATGATAATATGAAGAAGATGATGAGTCTCATATTAGAAGTTGAAGAAGAAAATATAAAAAGAAACATATTCTTGAATTTCTAAATTTTGTCCATTTTTAATAATAAATGCCTAATAAGTTGTGTTCTTTTTGTGCAAAAGACTTTTCAATTTATTAATATGAACTTATAGACTTTCTTAAAAACATATTAGTTTTATTATTTTTCATATCAAACACATCCAAGCGCCTGTATCCAATTTGTAGACTCTTATTAACATAGATCTTTTATCTTGGACTATAAAAATTAACAAATCACATAATTAGATTTAACCATGCTGAATATTTACACCCAATTCCGAGCAACATGATGTAAACTTGAAGTTATTTCTAGAAGTTAAGACGCTCATAATGTTACTGATAAGAAATCAAGAACAGAAGAAGATTGCAGGAAAATTGATGAACACAGTAAGCAAAGTGATTGCAAATTCAAGAGTGCTATCGTCTCTCCCCTTACACTTCTTTTCCTATATTTCTTGATTTCTCTCGCTCTCTCTCCTGCCACCCTATACTTCTCTCCCTCCTAACTAATGTTTGTTATTTCAGTTTCTTTTCCTCCCAATAACAGAAGTGCCCCTCACTCAAAAAAACTGCATTGCTAGTAGGTCTATCTTGCCCGTTCACCCTTCTCTCTTTTCCCTCTCCTTTTGTACACAAACTTAATTGGGTGTTTATCATACGCCTATTATAGAAGTATTCACAGGTTTGTTTCACTGGGTGGAACAACCGTCTAATAAAATAGTTATTCACTGGGAATGGAATAATGTTGTACGATTATTATGTTTGGTTCAGTTGTAAATAAGATTAGAATAGACCTCCAATTAGCTCCAAATGACTGGAATACACTTTTACTGTATTTAGTCGAAAGTCTATTTTACTGCACATTAACAATTACATAAAGAATCTAATAAATATTAGAACTACATAAATAAACAATACTACCATAGTTAATAAACAATTAAATAATATAATTGCATAATAATTATAATTACATTTCTCTAATATCATAGAAAATATAATAAATGTCATATAAATTTTTAAAATAACCTTAACAAAAAAATCTAAACTCGTTACAAACATAAATTAAAATTTAATTTTAAAAAATTTTGAATTTTCAATACTAAAGATAATGTTTAACACCTATTAAGATTAAAACATATTTAATAAGGTTTTGGTCTTAATTTACTAGTTAATCTTGGGATGTGCTCTATAAAAATAGAGTAAACTGAGGATATTCAAATTAGAAAATAGTATTATTAAGAGACTATAACCCGCTGGGCATGTATTATGGTTACAGCATCTACTATAATTAGCAAACGAAACATGGTAATAGGTGTGTAAATGTTATAGTTATACAGTAGCCCCCTATTACAAAGCTACACCAACCAAACAATCCATTGGTGTGAAAGCAGCATAAAAGGTCGAATCAATATTTAGAAAAGTACAAAGTATCCTAGCAAGTCAGTATGGAAAACGAAAGTATAAGGTGGAATCCAAGTTTAGTAGAATCAAATTTAGAAATCTTATTAGTCGATGAAAGAAGTACCTGGTAAGAACGATCATCAGGGTACAAAACGCTACTTATTGTTTCTGCTCTCTGTCTATTGACAATGGCATTGATGTAGTCACCAGTATTATAAGACTCCTGCTAAGAAGACTTACTTTAACCAAAAAAGTAATAAGAGCAAGACATCTAAATAAGTTAAACCATGATGTGAACAAGAATATGGAAACATTTCCACAATATATTGCTCTTAAAAAGAGAATAGTTTGATAACTATACAACTTTTTGCAAAAAAATTATTTAACAGGTGAAATCTGCAAATTGAGTTGACTAGAGAAAAAATAAACTCAAAGAACAACTACCATAAATGTTGGTAGGTCTCATGACCAAAGAAATCTTGCTAAATGCACTCAACAAAATTATTATCAAAGTAAATATTATTAATATGCAAATAATATATTAGGTTACTTATTACCAATTCAAGTTTCTTACTTTCTTTAGATAATTGATCAATAATTTATTTATTTAACATAATGTCAGGGACAGAACTGTAAAGTTCAAAGTTTAGCTGCCACCTAATTATGTTAGTTAATGGTAGCACATGGTATAATAGATGTGTGGTTAATCATCATATTTAGCTTAACAAGCTTGCGCATGATGGGCCGCATTAATGTATAAATATTAGACTTGGTCATTTTCTATCAATTTAAACTTTTGAATAATAGATCACAATCTAAATTTAGCAATTATGAAAGGTCACCTCTTAGCGGTTCAAAAATAGATGATAATAAAGAACAAGCAATCATTTGCCATAAGAAGAATACATTTTCCTTTCCGCTGAAATTTACCATTAGTAGGAACAAGACAAAGATGCATGCTTTGTAATGCATGATTGTGGGTTTAGTCAATATTACCATATCACTCTGATCACTAGGCTTTGCAGCCCAGAGGCGGAGATTGATGGTATTCCTTGTTCCAAAACCAGGTATAGGATTGTCGTATGCCACTGCTTCAACCTACCATAAATATTTATGAAAATGCACACATAAGTAAAGCGTCTTTCAAAATGGATTTATTCTAGCATCTTATTCTTAGAAACTAGTGAAATTTAAAAGGATTTTTGGAAAAGAAAAGAAATCAATATTTTAAATGTCAAAAAACGCTATTGTCTTACTGTTTCTCCAGGGACCCAGACTTGAAACTTTTCCCCATTCAAGAGTTCTTCTTCAACAATCCCATAGAACTTGTACATCCAAAATGGAGCAGAACATCAATGCAGAACTTGAGACAGATACTGACTAATGGCGATTAATTAAAAAAAAAAACCTTTATGGGGATAGAAAAGGGAAGTACTTGCAAACCTTCACTGTATATGATACGTGAACACGCTCTATCTCCCAAGGATTTCCAAAATTCAACCAGTAATCAGGTTGTTCATGCTGAAAACCATCCAAAATAACCTGACGGAATAAACCATATTGGTAGCGTAATCCATAACTGCAGAAGGAAGATGCAGCACCTTCAAGTTATATATACATCCTCAAAGAACACCTCTAGAACAACAACCTTTTCAAAAGGTTTTTGAAATTACATTTAGGAGGAACAAGAGGAAAAAAAAACAAAGCTGCACAGAGGAAGAAAAAACCTACTGATCATCTCTCTCTCTCTCTCTCTCTCTATCTCTTTAGTTTCTTACGTTCTTCTGTATCTTTCATTACATTTGATCTAATATCTAAAGAATAAACAAAACAAAATTAGTGAAAAGTCAAGTTTCCTACATTAATCTTGTAGAGGAAAAGAGAAACAGATTTTAATTAGCATATAGCCAGTTTCTTCTTCTCGAGAAATAGATCATTCACATTATTATACTCTTGATATCATCTCAAGTGAAGAGGACTTGTACCATTGATAGATCTCAAAAAATAATAGAAAACGAAGGCCATAATGCAAACCTGATAACTGATTGGATCCAGAAAATTGCTACTTACTAATAATTCCTCCCAGCCAATTGCTGAGGCCTAGAGTAGTTAACTACTATAAGACCTACATAGAAAAAGTCATTGAAATGAATTACCAAAAAGAGTCATACCCCCATGCAGGATAGTCCAAAGTTGCCAGAGAATCCATTTGACATGCTGAGAGACGAGCAAGGCCACCATTGCCAAAGGGCAGCATCTCCTTCCTTGAGGAATGTATAAACAGTCATTCAAAACAATAACAACATTCAGAAACAGGACTTATATACATGAATTATATTGAAAACCAAATTGATTCTTCAAACTAGTTCCATGTCTCCAATTTCTAACAAAAGGAGGTGTCCTTTTTATTCCACAAACCCAGTTCCTCTTACAAGTTTGTTTTTGCTGCTATTCAAAAAATTTTCCTTGAATTGTACAGAAAGATCAAGATAATCAAAGAGGAGAATGCAAATCATGAGCTAACCTGTTCTGCCACAACCTCAAACTCAAAACCAAGCTGGCTTAAGGCATCTGCATATTGATCTTTAATCCCAAGGTTGATTACACTATTTGACAAGGAACGACCTGTAATCAAAACAAGACTGCTTCAGCGGTTCGTATCCAGAATAAAAAATATTCAATGGTCAAATCAGTTACAACCAGAAGATAAGAGGTGCAGAGATCCAGTAACAAAAGAACAAAATACAAGTATGTTCCTGCTTTGAAATAAACAGTTGCAAGAAAACCATGCAATCGCTGAGACAAGGTTGTAATGGATTAAGACATGCATCATAATAAAGAGAATATGCATGTAGATGAAGATGAGAAACAGAAAAGATAAAGGCACAAAAATTCCGATATGACTTTCAGCAAGCTCATTAAGAATATTCTAGTGCTGAATACAAGTACCAAAAAGAAGGAAAAGTCTAGTGAAAATGAAAAGGCCTCTTGGTTTTAGAACATGCATATTGATGCTTTTACACTTTACAAAAAAAAAAAAGCACATACTAATTTTCTATTAGATATTAAAATAAAATTAGAGTGGGAAAGAAAAAGGAGAAAAGTCTATTACACATCTCAAAATTGACAGTTTTGAGAAGGCAATAAGAACTTGGAATTTCAAATTTCATGCATACTTTATTAACTAAAATGGCTATTGGCAATAATGGTAAAGCATACATCCATGAAAAAAACTTTCAAGTTGAAGAGAAAGAAAGACATATATGACAAGCTTAACTTTAACAAGAAGGTGTTAGAAAATAGAATACAAGGAAAAACTCTAACAGAAGTTAAAAATTACCCATAAGAAACTCAAGTGAGAGAAAATATAGACGCTTTGGATCTTTCCTCTTGAAGTGCATTTGAGTATCATGCCATCTCTCAATCAACCGATCTCTTACACTGTGTGCCAGAGCCTACATATGCCATCGTACCCAACTCAAACTTCTAATGTCAATTCGTAAATATTGTATTTCAAACTTTTAGTAAAGAAGCACATTGAACACTCTTCACCATATGCCTTTATCTTAAGATATTTTTTGGTCCTTAACGTGGTCATAAATAAAGACAAAACAACAATAAAATCTAATAGCCAGAGAACCCAATTTGAGCCTCGACATATCTTGGAGTTCAAAATCTCTGAACTGCATGCATTTTCTTGTAAAGCAGTAATATTTTACCAATGAATTGAATGCAACTTAAAAGAAGGGAGGAAAAGAAATGCTGCATGCCATAATTCCCCCAAGTAATTTTGAAGTTTCGACTTACTCCTCATACATTTAAAACAATTTTTTAAAAATACAATTTGATTATAACTCTGGTTTCCTTGTATATTAACTCACTGAACTTAGAATTCTGTCAAACTATGATGATCTATTTCTATAAATATTACAACAAAAAATGATATCAAGAGGAAGTCTAAGATACCTTTCCTCAAAAGCAAAAAAAGCATAAAACAGAGAAAAGATAGCTCTGACCTTTTCTATCAAGTCAATTAGTTTAGTCATATTGTGCCAGATGGGGGATTCGCTACCTAAAATGTCAGGAGGGTCTTTTAGCTTTTTCTAGCAGTATAGAAAGATATAGCCAGCAGGGTTTTATCCTGAGCTCCCCAAGAAGCTGGCAGGTGACCATTTGGTGAAACCACTGGGTTTAAGTCGCCATTGCTTGGTTACTTCAACACATTTGACTCATAGTAACTTGGTTTCTTGTCATATAAATGGTGGTGGCTTAAGGATATGTTCGGGATGAATAAACTATTTTCATGAAAATTATATTTTATACAAATACTTAATTCAACAACTTGAGGATGTAAGTTTTTAAATAACTGTTTCATTTTCAGTTGTAATTAATTTTATTTGAATTTTCATCCCCCTTTGAAATGAATATACATTTTCAAATAAATGGTGAAGAAATATCTCCTTTCTTCCAAACATTCCCTTAATTTTGTATCAACTCACATGCTCTAGATTTCCTTTTACGATAGCTTATGTTAATCGACTAGGAACACTTTTTAGTATCCAAACACTATTGTGAATTGAACTCGTTACATCTTTTCTTTCAAAATTTATTAAAAAAAAAAAGAAGTCATTATAATCCATTACTAACTTAAGAAGATATACTTTGGGATCCAAATAACATCTCCGTTTATGGCAGGAAACAACTAGAGTAATCAAGAATTTTGTGGCGTCAGAGTACAGCCTCTAAATTATTCACATCACCAGTATACATTCCCAAACAGCCTTTTCCTCCAATTCCCGCCAAAATTTAAAAATGCTAAACCCCAACAAAATTTTACTCCCCGTGTATAACTAACAAGCAAACAGCCACTTAGGAGCTCAAGATTGAACAGAAAAAGATAGAAATTACACAGTCAACTTATGTATGCATGTTAAACTTGAATATTACCTGATAAGCTTCAAAATCATCGAAACTAAATCTTGATCGTGCCACCGTATACTCAACATGATGCAAAATATCCTTTTGTAAACTAACCGGATCGTTCTTCAGAAACGCATCCATCAATCCAAACATCCGCTCTGCTTTAGCACTCCCATCTCCGAGCCCTAACCCGAACCCCGCGCGCCTAACCACGAGCCCTCTTCCCGCAGGCGCCACTGCCACGGACGTCCCCGTAGTCCCATCACCACCGCTGTCGATAGCCTCGAACAGCGCTCTTTTGATCCTATCGATGTTATCTTGGCCGTCAATCTTGTTGCCATGGGAATCGGTAACGTAGAACCTCTGAACGAAGAAATCGCCCTCCAACTCGATAGCGGCCCGGTCGACGAGGAGCCCAAGGACATTGAAGACTCGAGTGATGACCTGGAGGAGACCGATCCGGTTACGCGTGCGGATGACGAACTCGGTGGCGGTATCTGCGGCGGGATCTTCGGCATCGACGGTTACCGAGGTGGAATGGAGCGATGAATCACCGGTGGAAGCGAAGGCAGGAGAAGTCAGCTTGATGGATTTGTAGACTAATGGCAACGCAAAGAAGGTTCTGGAAGAAGGAGTTGAGAAACGATTGGGAGCGGAAGCAAATGGGAGCTTCGATTGGTGGAGAGCAATGGCTTGGAGAGGCAGTGTAAGTGAAGTCATTGCAGAATTTACAGGCTACACTTACAGATTCATGCATAATCATGTGAGTGAAAGTGAATCAGTGAGATAGTAACTGAAAGATGCAGTGACTCTAAGCGAGCTGGGAAGGAAAATGAAAATGGTTGATGGAAGAGGAGGCTGTTGAAGTCTTCTTCTCTTTCCCTATCACTTCAGGGGGCAGGATAGCAAGTGGTCGTCCGCAGCAGAGTATGGTGTGTCAACCATTAATCTGATGCCACGACTGCTATTGGTTGCGCGGGAAAAAATGATGACACGTGAGTTGATTTGCAGGTGAGTATAATTTAATTGAATGATCACGTGAAGCAACCGTTGCGTCTGCTTCTTTTTACCAGGTCTCGAGAAACGCAGGAGTTCGCGGGCTTTCCCCACAAAGACGGAAAGAGTAGGAGACACCAATGGATCTGCGTTCTTTGGGGATTGGTTGCGAGCCTTAACATCTACAGGTAAGAATTCCCACCTTTTTTTTTTTTTAAATATTAATTAATTAATTGGGAACTTAATTAGAGTAAATTACAAAATTATGTTCAATCAGTTTTGGGTAAGTGGAGTTGTGAGCGGGTTTAGGTGTAAAATGTCACATCTGGTACGTACAGTATCAAAACCTAATAATCTATCTCTATAATTCAATTATGTCTAAACTAATTTTATTAAAGAAAACTTCCTTCTTTCTTACTGCCATGACCGTAGATTTTAGGATTATATCCATAATAAACAACTATAAAATAATTTCTTTTATTCCGATAATAATATATATTTATGTATTTTTCATTCAACTCTATATAGTTTAGTAACTAGTTTAATTAAAATATATACAAGTAATTCAAAATATTAATACATGATATAAATTTATATAATAATCTTCATTCAAGTTTATCCATATAACTCAGATTTTATTACAAACATATATATATATATATATATATTATAGTATCTATTATAAAACACTTTATTGTATTAGTATATCTGAATTAATAGTTTTTAAATCTGTCATTTATATTTTATTGAGCCTAAATCAATACTTTTAAAGACGAGCTCCTCCTAATCTCTTTTTAGAATATTCAAACTAATAAAGTAAGCAAAATTTAGAAGATTAAAATATTTATCTAGATAAAGATTCTAATAACTCTTATTTTTCTTTTTTATTGAAAAAAATAATATTTTCCTTTTAAATTCTTTTTCAAATTCAGCAATAAAAATAGTTTTTTGGGATGGTTTTGGAGATTTATAAAAATTAAAAAATTAATTATAAAATTATATCGCATAAAAAAAATAAAAGTATAAATAAATAGTTATTATTTAATTAAATAGTTATTATTTTTTAGTACATAAATTTAAGTTTTATATTATTAAATAATTTAAAATAAAGTAATCGATAAAAAATATAAATTATTAAAATTAATCATTAAACTTTGACACCCGTTTTGATCTTTAACATTTTTTTCATTACAATTTGATCTTCAACTTTTTCTATTTATTTCATATATTCAATTTTATTTCATTTTTTAATAGTAAAAATTGTAAAAATTATATTATGTTTGGACATTTTAAAAAATAACTCAAATAATAATTTTTATAAATTAATTAACTAAAATTTATTATTTTAATTAATCAAATAAAATTATTTTAAACTATTCTTTTTAAATATTTAAAATAATTTAAAATTAGTAAATATTAAATTATAATAAATATCACATTTTTAAAAATTAATATTATAATTTGGGTGAATAATAATAATAATAATAAGAGATAAAAAGAAACTCACCCACCATCTATTTAAATTTAAGAACACGTTGCATAATCGGGAGAGATCGGAGGCTTAAGACCACTGGAATTATCTGGAAACTTCCCCACCCTTCTGGTTCTTTTTACTTCTTCCAGACAATTCCTTACGACCGCTATCCTGCTCTTTTAATTTTCTCTCCTTCTCCCACACAATCAACAACATCAACAACTATCAATCAGATCCTAACACCACTGCAAATATTCTAAACAGAAGCAAAGCAACCTAAACCAGCTGCGGCGAGAACATCAAGGAAGAAAGGAGAGGTAATACAAGGAGTAACTGAGTAGAGCTGTTATGGGTGTGGATTACTACAAGATTCTGCAAGTTGACAAGAATGCAACAGATGATGATTTGAAGAAGGCTTATAGGAAGCTTGCCATGAAATGGCATCCTGATAAGAATCCAAATAATAAGAAAGAAGCTGAGGCTAAATTCAAGGAGATCTCTGAAGCTTATGAGGTTAGATGATTATTTCCTTTTTGCTACTTCGATTTTTTTTTTCCTGTTATCCTCTTTTATCTAAATAATATATATATATATATATATATATGCAGTCTCTCCATTTCTGTTATTTGGTATAACAACTGTCAAGATCATAAGTTGTTTTATAGGCAATTTGGATGGAAATTTTGAATTATGTAATTTTATCTGGATTTTGGTAGAGTTGATATTCACAAATCCGATTTAATCATCTGGAATTCATAATTTTGTACATTTGCCGCCTCCATGGAGATTTTAATGATTGTCCATCAATGTGGATTTTCTTTTTGCCTTAGTGAAATTCCTCGGACTACGAAGTTTAATCTCATTTTCTTATAGTAAATAACAAATTTTCTTGGATTTTTTCCATATGGTTAATCCTAATTTTGGACATCCTATGAGGATTTTTTTTTTTTTTTTTTTGAGTACTATCTATGAATCTAGGTTGCTTTTTGTGAGATTCGTGATGATTCATTGAAGTTTGATCCCAAGTTGTTACCACACAAGCCAATTTCATGTCTCTCGACCTATCATAAGTTATTAAGTTAGCTGTTGACAGACCAATTGGCAGCTTTAGAATCTGGAATTCTAACTTTATGTTATTGGCATTTTGTCAGGTTTTGAGTGATCCTCAGAAGAGAACAATTTATGATCAGTACGGTGAAGAAGGGCTTAAAGGTCAGGTGCCACCACCAGATGCCGGTTTCCCTGGGGGAGCAACTTTCTTCCACACTGGAGATGGTACAACTACGTTTAGATTCAATCCGAGGAATGCCAACGATATTTTTGCCGAGTTCTTTGGCTTCTCTAGCCCGTTTGGAGGAATGGGACGGGGTGGCGAACCTGGCGGTGGCATGAGGGGTGGTTCAAGAGCTTTTGCTGGAATGTTTGGTGATGATATATTTACTTCTTTTGGTGACGGCAGATCAATGAATCAAGGTCCCCGCAAAGCCCCTCCAATAGAAAATAAACTTCCTTGTAGCCTTGAAGAACTCTACAAAGGAACGTCGAAGAAGATGAAGATCTCAAGAGAAATTGCAGATGCAAGTGGGTAAGTGACCATTGCTATTCTTGTTATTCAACATATCCAATTTACATGTGAGTTACTCCATTTTAGGATACTAGCATTTTACGTCTTTAGAAAGTTGGTCAGACAGACTTCAGATAAACCTCAATCTAGATTTTTATGTCTTAGTCTTATAAGCCTTGAGCTAGATTGTTTTAGCATGAGTAATCCCCTTGAACAATCCTTGTTGTAGGACAAGGCAAAGAATTGGTAGGATGTCAATTGTCTTGCCTTATCAGTGCAGATAGTAAAATGAGTTGGCTCTCAGCCCATACCTCTTGTGGGCTCTAGTGAAACTCAGCCCTTGGTGATTTGCTTATAGTGGAGTCTAATTGTCTCCTTCGAATTTCTCGGCTATAGCTCTAATATACAAAATATTGGGTCTCTTGTGTTCTATTCTTATTTACTCTGGCCATGAGTTAGTCTGATTGGGATTCTTGCCTGCAGGAAAACTTTGCCAGTAGAGGAAATTCTAACCATTGACATCAAGCCTGGATGGAAAAAGGGAACAAAGATCACCTTCCCGGAGAAAGGCAACGAGCAACCTAATGTTATTCCTGCAGATCTCGTATTCATAGTTGATGAAAAGCCACATAGCACGTATGTCCGGGAGGGTAACGACCTCGTCGTAACACAGAAGATTTCGCTCTCAGAGGCATTAACTGGATACACCGTCCACCTTACAACACTGGATGGAAGAAGACTGACCATCCCAATAAACAATGTGATTCATCCAAGCTATGAGGAAGTTGTTCCAAGGGAAGGTATGCCAATACCAAAAGAACCATCGAAGAGAGGTAACCTGAGAATCAAGTTCAACATCCAATTCCCCAGGAGGCTAACTGCTGAGCAGAAGTCTGGAATCAAAAAATTGTTGGCTCCATAGAGTGTGTTAAATTATTGTTTGAGAATATACAAATCTGAGTTAAAAGCCTTGTGAATATTTCTTACATTGTGATCTAATTTTTGTTTTTCATCTGCCTGAGAGAGTGGTGGAAGGAGAGAGAGCTGCCATCTTAATTATTAGTTTGTGTTATATAGGAGGAAAAAAAAAACAATACAACCGTGTTCTTATGAATTGGAAAGATTCAATGAAGGCGATGGTGTAATTCTGTAATGCAATAATCTCTGCAGCTCCAAAGATTTAAATCAATACATTTAGGTTGGCAGTAAAGTTGTTTCTCCAAAATCTGTGTTATATAGCAGCACGCTGAAACTGACTACTTAACAAGTTAGAGGGCGGTATTGAATTAGGTTTTAAGTTAAATTTTAAAAGAGAAAGAAATAGTTAGGATTGGTGAAAAAAACTGATTGTAAAATATAAATGTTTTATTGATAAAATTTAATAATTTATTATAAGTACTTCATAAATTATATTATTTGTTAAATTTTGAGATAATATTAAGAATGTGATATAGCTAACTAATTAGATAAGAAAATAAAAATATAAAAAATCAAGAAAGTATTTTTTTTTTCCTACATTCTTTATAGTTCCTTAGAATATTTGGAACTGCTTGTATTCATATTAATCTTAAATTTCTTAATTCTAACAATTGTATTTTACCGAATTATGATATAACTCTACTGTATCACAATGTTAATTTCCTTTAAAGTTGCTACTTAAGACTATTAAACATGACCGTATTCTAATAAGATCACTCTTATGATGAACACACAAACTGTCTAATATATCTCCATAAAACATTATATATATATATATAGGATATTTTACATTCTTAATAAATTTAGTTAAGTTAACAAAAAAATTATGAAGTTTTTGAATTTACTTTAAACATGAAAGCAAATACTAATATCTACGATTTACTATAAAGTCAAATATAGAACCTTGAATATGAAACCATCAACGGATCATAGTCTTCTATCAGCGTACAGAACAGTGTCTTCGGCAGTGAATATAGCGTTTGGTATGGATTTGAAGTACTGTTAAAATATTTATTGAACGTAAAAGAACCTGTGTTTACTATATTAATATATATTCATAACATTATGTAATAAATACTCTGCGTATTAAAAAAACTCTGCATATATTTTATACATAAAACATTATATATAATATAAACTGTTTCGTACGACGCACACACTTATCGATATGCATTTTGCTATACAACTATATATATAATATTTGCAATTAAAAAATTAATTAAAGGTTTCTTTTAATTATTATTTGTCTAATAACATTAAAAAATAAAAATTAATTAACTAATTTTAGTTTTAATAATTATGACAACTGTTTGCATAACGCAGCAGCTGACGACAGGAGATGAGTAACGGGACCGTCGGGGGCCGGCCACAAACAACGATAATGGCGGTTTAATGAAGTAAAAAAGAAATGATTTTAAATTGATTAAAGATAATTTAAATCTATCAAATGCATATTTTGAGTTTGATTTTGCACAATTGATTGTAAATCATTTCTCAAATGCAGAAGCTGCGGTCAGAAACTCACTGAAGAAAAAAAAGAATGGAAAGGCATCCAATCCAATTCCTCTTGTAAAAGTTCAAACAGAATTTTAAAAGAAAGAATTCCATGAAAATTCTACCTCATCAGCATAATAGTGGATGGAAGTAGAAGTTACTATAGACGTAATTTCATAGAACTGCAGAATAAAAAAAACCCAGACTTTAGATTCTCATGAACTACAGCTGTTACTTTATTCATAATAAATTTCTTTTTTCACAAAAAAGGGGCATAATCTAAGGATAATCCAATAAAAGCCTCTGTTTAAATCAATCACCTGTAATGATGAACTAACTCTGCATATCTATTTTAGTTTCAAATTCTTCTCCAGCTACCTGTATCCTGTAAAAGTGAAAAGGGGCCACACCATCCTCCTTTTTGCCCCTATACCCATCACTTGAGAAACTGCACGTCAAAAACATCATGCAGCTTATGAATCAGAAATCCTGTGAATATCCCCAATTTCAATCACTATAATCTTCTGAATCTTCTGATTCCCCAGAATCATTCCCCATTTTATTTGCCATTCCATCGGAGCCTTCACTAGTTTCTACATCATCTTCTAAATCTTCATCTCCCACGTCTTCAATGCCATTATCATCCCCAGAAGCATCATCATTATCGCCGGCGTCATCATCGTCACCTTCACTTCCTTCCATTAGATCTCCATCCCATGCACTGGAGGCACCATCATAACCCCCCTCCCAATTACCTTGCTCATATTCTGCTGCTTGTGCATTGTCATCAGATTCTCCTGCTTCCATGCTGTTACTGCTATCATCAGCGCCTTCCGGAGGCATCATCCTGAACTTTTCACCACTCCATTCCTCG
>NW_019014665.1:0-20679 GCF_000150535.2 Carica papaya | reverse complement strand
GCCTCTGGTGGACAGTTGCCTGTCAATCAAACATATACCATATGAGATGCGCCAAAAGCAAACCATACCCTTAATACCTAAAAATGCCAAGATTATGGAAATTAATCTCAGGAATGGCTGTCTGACCTCCATGAAAGCAAGCAAGGACTTGAGCAATCTGATTCCAAGGGGGGAAGAAGAATCCATCATATCCGAATCCTTGGGGTCTAACTTTCTCCTCTTTTCACATTGAGTCTCATGCTCTGATAACTTGAACTTGTTATTGCCTGTGCTGAACGTCTGGTGGCAAGGGAGGCAGTGACTGTCTTCAAGAAGATATGAGTCGAGACACAATTCACAAGTGACCAACAATTGCATGCATCTTTTCTTCCCAAATTTTCTAGCATACAAAGGGAGTGAATTGTAGCATTCCGACCAGATCCACCTCTGAAAATCTTGGTATCTCTTCATAGCACTCTTCTTCTCACTTTCATTTCTCCCAAGCTCAACATTGAAAGACGATGAAGTCTGCAATGTATCAGGGTTAAAAGTACAAATTGCACTGCTCGGACTGTCAGCAGCAGCAGGGCAGTCAGGACTAGAATCCAAATCCAAGGCTTCACTCTTCATGATGGCTCCACTTGAAGTCACAGTGCTGGCAGGCAGCAAGTTTCTCCGAATATTTTCTTTAAACGCCGTCTCAATCTTTTGCAACATTATGCACAAATGGGATTCTCTAACCCCTCGTGTATCCAAAGAAGAAAGAAGAGCTTCAAAGGCCTATGCAAGATAAGATCATGGACATATATTAAAAACAAGCAAAAAAAATCAAATGGTCACATCAACTTAGTCTTATGCTAGATATAAGCAAAAATTTCAGAAGATTATACAGTTCAAAAGAAGCTAACCAACTAGGCATATAGGGAAAATAAATTATAGAGCAGATAAGCGGCCATACAGAGAATGGAGCATATCAGATTAATCATATGTAAATAATATGCATTTCACTGCAAAGAAAAATTCATTGGAGAAGTATAAGATGCCCCAAGATATCACTTTTTTCCTATGGCAAAACATGATCAGATTCCTGATCTTCGGACTGAAGCCTTCAACCAGTAATTTCTGAGAAACCACTACATGCATTCACAAGCCAATAATACTAAAACCAAATTTCTGCAGGTGTTCCCAATTCTGACCAATAAAAAAAACCTGAGCATTAGTTAGGTAAGATAACACAGGTTACAATCTCAATCCCCATCAAAGCAAGATCTACCATGCAAACCATTCTTCCCTATCAGTTTTATTGTTGAATGACATCAAGGACAACAAATTGAGTAGTACTGCCCAAAGTAAGGTATGTTGAGGAACACACTTCTTTTCAGGCATAATAGCTAATTCTTAGATCATCAGTCCTTGTGCACCCCTCATGCACCAGACTTAGTCATAGCATTCCTCCACAAAGTTTTCACAACCGTAACCAGAGTAGTATTAAGCAGAGTGTAGCAAACACAGTATTGCCACACCTCTGTACATCCAAATTAAAGAGAATTTTAACAAATACTACTCATCCTTTGATTGTGGTTACTGCATTCCGTCAAGAATATGGCCATAATTGCCAGATAAAATTTTATTTCAAAAAAAATAATTGCCAGATAAAATTCAATCTGTTCGTAGCTGCAAAAGCATCTTTTTCTACAAAAATAAAAAGCTTAAAGATACCTGTTCATTATCAATAAGTCTCCAGTTTCCATCATGTAATTCAACAAATATCCGTCCAGAACAAGGATCATTTCTTGAGGCAGATGCCGCAAACTGCCAGTAGCGATTGCGTCTCCGATCTTGACCAAGAGGCAAGGACCTATATACATACATTTCTTCAGCTCTGTGGGCAATGTAAGATTTCAGTTGTGATCTTGATCGTTTTGAGGTACATCCATGTTGCTGATTTGAGACAATATCCTGACCTGCTAAAGCATCTTGAGCAACTAAGGTCCTTTCATTGGAAGAGTTCTGAAGCTGAATCAGAGCAGTCTGTGAAGGCTTTTGATCTTCTGCTATGTTGGAAGATGCCTCTTTGGTTCTATTATCAACCATAAGCAATGGGCTCTGGCTACCCTCTAGTATGGAATTACTAAGAACTGTTTCAGCTTTGCTTCCCATAACAGATGGATAATCTATTCTAATTAAGCTCTCCTCTTTTGAACGGCTCTTATCTACTTGTGCCTCGGCCCACATTTGCTTTTTAAGAGCATTTGCTGCTTCCAAGCGATCCTGTAAAAATGTTCCTATCAAACACAAACTGACAAAAAGAAAGTGCATTCTCTTTGAAAATGAAGAAAAAAAAATTAGTACAACCAGAGGGAAAAGACAGACTAACCTCAAGAACAGCACGAATTGAGTTCCCTTCATTGGCAACACCAATTAAGGCAACAAGGGCATTGAGGCGCTCCTCAACAGAGAGATGTGAATAATCCCCTTCTGCAAGGCCCTGAACCCATGATTCCCCCTGCTTGCTTTCGTCAATCTCAGCATTCTGTAGTCCCATATTATCAGCCCGAACATCCTCACCAGCAATATGTTGTTCAGTGTCCTTTGGACTGCTTGCATTCTTGATACTACTTGACGAGAGAGATGAGAAATCTTTGTTGAACTCACTGTCAACCTTTACAGTAATAGTATTGCAGATATCTCCATTTCCACTTCGTGAGCAAGTTTTCACTTTGTTATGGTCGTCAATATTTTTTGCTGTGGTTGAGGGAGTGGCTAAATCATCAACCTCGGGATCCTCTTCAACATCACATTCAGAGTCCTCATCTCTTTCAACATCCTCAGCATCTTCTCCGCCTAAGAATCCATTTTCAAAAATCCTAATCTTCTTTCTGGCTGCTGCAAGTATTGCCTCAGCATCAGCAGGATCCTTTCTGTAAGCAGCTCGTACACAATATGTTGAAGGAGCTATTCTTTCAAAAAGCTTTGCATCCCTCGTCAAAGCAACAGAAATTGAAGCTTCAGGCGTCTTGCTAGTCGTCAAGTCGCGGAGTCCAGATTTCTTCCAAGAAACAGATAAATCAGGAAACATCAATAAGACAAATGACTACTTCAACAAGAAACAACACTAACCTGAATCTTATCTGCAAGTTCTAACACTGTTAATCCCTTGCTTCCCTCAAGGGAAAGAACGTGGAATGCTGCAAATTTGACAGTTCCGGGTGTCAAACGATGCCTGGATCTTCGTGGAAGCAGCAAACCCTTTTCCCGCATCATTGCAAATGCACTTTCAGCTGCTGAACCACTGCGTAGAGTAGAAATAACATCTTCACAAGCTTTACCCTGTAACCATTTAACAAAAAGTAAATATGAAAACAAGTCTTAATATTTTGACAGCCCACCACAATAGCTAAGGATACAACTTAGGATTTTATTTCATAGTTTTCTCTCTACTAGTATTAGGATTTATTTCTTTCTTTCAAGCTTCTAATGGTGTTTGGATTATTCATGATTTAAATTCTTATTTAGATTTCTTGTTCTGTTCAGATTAGAGTTATATTGGAAGGCTATAAATATCCTTGTAATCCCTCTCAAGAGGCATCAATTCTGCAATGTGATGTCTGGAAAATTCCAAAGCTGATACAAATTCCAAATTTGGCAAATTAAGCTTAATATGTCCTTTGTCAATTAGCAAGAACAAAGTTCTTGAGTGCCCCAAATTCTTACAACAAAATTCCTAATTGTCCGAACCCAAACAAGTTCACAAGTCCCAACCATCAGATTGCCCATAGCAAAACAAGCAAATGAAAAATTAAACCTAACTCTTGGCCATTTCAGATCTCCAGCGACCACTGAGTGAGTAGTGGCCAACTTCAACACCACCATAGTTTAGAGTCTAACAAGCCTTTTTCCTAAACCCAACACTCTCTGATGGCTAGAAGCCAGCATGTGGACATCATATGAGTGCAATCCACAAAAATTACTTCCTCGAACAAACTTAATTTGACCAGTTAAACCAATTTTGATCAAATTAATTCACAGACCAGTCAGGCCCCTCCAAACCGGTTCTTCACCAGTTCAAACAAGTTCCCAAGTTTTTATGCACTCTTGCTGCTTCCATAGTATGTATCATCACATTTGTGCTTTACCTTTCTCTGGGAAACAATCTCGATCATCTATAATCACAACTAACACTAAATTGCATGCCAAAATCGACCAATTGTCTCTTCAGCAAGAACAACATATATTGAGCGCCATACTGGATGTCCTTAAACACTTAATCGATGTGTCAATTAAGGCGCTAGGGTAGGAAATGCCTCCTGAGGTGGCAGGACAAGCTAGTCAGGCTAATCAAAATCTCCAAGTCCACAAGTAGCTGCAGCTGATAGGACTTGTAATCTTAGAACCATGTGGAAAGGAAAGAAGATAGAGGCTCCAATTTTTTATGGTAGTAACTCATGATCGCGATGTCACAACCATGACTCATGATCTCGAGAAAGATGGTTCCAGACCCGTTGTATTTTAATTATGGATCAACCATTGTACTCCATAGAGAATTTAAGAGAACTAACTGATATCCTTACTGACTTGTAAATAATCTTGTATATGGACTTGTATCCCCTTAGTGCCTATATCTAATGATACATTTTATACTTGTTATTTCAAAAAATAAAAGAAAATGACTAAGAGGAACCTAAATTCTTCCTTAGCTCGCTTAATTCAGTAGAAGAACATTTCATTTGGTATGACACTCCAGAGACATGTAAAGTCAGATATTCGAAACAGAAGCAAGTTAGGCTTGTGAAAATTTGGTGGTATAGCATTAACAAGAATTGCAATTTATTTGAACTGCATATAGTCCATCCTTCAAGCACTAAAATGACGCCTTTCATTTTTTACTAGTCATTTTTTATTTGTATATAAACATATGTCAATCTGGAAAAACAAACTCTCAAAACGATTTTTACAATTAAACATGGCCCTGTACTGTGTTATTCATGCCTTCGGAGCCCTGATCCCAAAGTAAGCAAAGTAAACATAACTTATCTTGACCTCGGCTAGTGATAGTGCTCATGATGCATGTATTTACTATGAGATCATGATTCACATCCACACTACAAATATTTATGTGAATGATACCACAGTTGCCACATATTTCCTTACTTGAATTATCTTAATATTTTATTACAAGACAGAAGTTCTTTCATTTTATTTCTTCATGAAAAAATAAATTCCATGCTGCAGATAAAGGAGAGAGTAAAAAATTAACCTCATTGTTGTCACACAAGTAAGTCCATTGGGCAGTCCTCTTCAACTGTGGCCCAAATCCTGCAGATAGTGCTAATTGACGAAATATTTCAGGCCATGTTAATGGGTTTAAGTGCCTCTGCCAATTACGTATGTCAAAGCCCCACTCATATGCCTGATACAATGTAAAACATTAAGAAATACTTCAGTAGAACAAAATCATTTCATTTGATAAACAACTGATTTTCAACATATTGGACAGGAAGGTTACCCCTTCAACAATCTGAGGATGTCCTCCTTCAGGATTGGCAGAGCAATATTGATTTGCTCCTACTCCAGTAGGTGTTCTTGCAACATCTTCAATGTCTTTTATTATCGATTTCAGAAGAGTAACATGTATCTCACCCAACAATCTCGAGTCCTGATACAAAATGAGATTGAGACAAGGAAAAAAAAATCAGGTACTGTAAATTGTACGAGCATGTTAAGGATTAAAATGTTGCAAACTCACATAGTCATGAAAAGATTGAACAAACTCATCAAGTGTAAAAGGCCAAAGTCCAAGTATGTCCGTGAAAGTAATCAAAAATCTCCAGACCTGATAAATGGCAACCACAATGTTCAAAGCATAATAGTAACATATCCTCAAAAATAGCTTAAATCAATGTGCACAACAACAAAGTAGACAACCACCACAATAGCAATCAGATTAGATATTGATGAAAAAATCAAACACCAAAAGGAGGGTAAAAATTATCAAGATGTAAGCGGATCTGGAAAAAATTATCTCATCTCTTTACGGCTGAAACAAAGTTCTGCAAAGCAAGGCTCAAATGATATAAGGTAAGGCTTAAAGGAGAAAAAAGCAGCTATCATGAACTGCTCTTGAGCTTCTCAGTAGTGCCAATTCATCAAAAAGAAGGAGGAAAATAAAAGTTGATCAGGTCATACCATGAGAAGGTTCCCAACATTCTCCTCAGAATCACTCCAGGGCTGAATGGCAAATGGTCTTTTTAGCTGCACAGATTGAGGCGGGAACATGCACAAGGAATCTATAGAAAAAAGTGTGTTGCAGATTCTCAGAAGAGTTTATTTAAAAAAAAAACAAGCAAATAGAAGAAAAGAAGATGTACAACTAGAACACTGTTTGGGTCAGACAAAACACAACAAATCACATAAACAAAAAGGACATCACTGGAAGGTTCGAGAGGAATTTAAGTTCAAACGACAGGTAAAAATAGATTAAAAAAGTTGAATATCATCATAAGGGCCCACTCTCTTTTCATGTAAAAGGAAATATATCAAATAAGGAAAGAGGAAATTAACATGAAGGCGGCAAAGCTATCATTGGAGATGAAATAAGCATAAAAGAACATAAGAACCAAAGAAAAACAATCAAAACAAAATTAATACAAAATAGTAATCCAATCCCTATTCGAGCAATCTTAATCAGAACAACATTAGTTTCCCCCTCCAAAGTAATATAGCAATCGGATGCAACTCCAAGAATTTTGTTTTTTGCTTGGGAAGCCGTGAAAGGTCGCATTCTTACCCTTGACAACCTAATAAAAAGAGGTTTCACAATCGTAAATAGATGTTTCCTATATAACAAATAATTTTGAAACCTGCAATCACCTGCTTTTAGGCTGTTTGGTTTCACAGCACATAGGAACACTATTATTAGCCTTATGGGGCTGTCTTGGGTCATGAACAACAACATATATGCAGAACTCCTAGCTTGGGAAGGCAACAGCAGCAAGAGGAAAATGTTAAGAGTAATCTCACTCACCATTATATGGGTCCTTTGGAAGGAAAGAAACAATGCACTTTTGTAGGAATAGAACTTGATTTCAACAAAATCATTGATAGTTGGTTTCACTATTTTGGTTCCATTATTTTAGGACATAATATCGACTGTTTCGATCGATGATCTTGGTTTTGTTGTTGATAGTTCAATCGACTTGTAAATACATTGTAAATGGGTTGTGCCCCCTTGGCACTCTTACATCAATATGACTCCCCACTTTTATTTTAAAAAAAAGCAATCAATTCTCTATTAAAAGTATAAAGAGGAATCCACATAAAGGAATCCCTATTCTATTCCTCGAGTCTGTACAGTCCTGCTTAAAAAGTTCTAGCATCATTCCTCTCTAGAAGACATGTAATGACTCCACTGCACCAACCACAAGCAAATCCAACCAGGCAACATATTAATGGCACGTCTGAATCACTGAATAAGACAGGAATATACCTTTGGTTAGTTGAACCAAAGGTATTTTGTAATTAGAAATAGTGAAGAACTTGTAGCCCGACTTCATAGGTGGGACATGATGAATCAAGACTACAAGTTCAACTGTAATCACTCAATTTACTTTTAAGACCAGTGTCTCTCTACTTCTTAATGTGGGTTTTAAGTAATTGATCAATAGTAATTCTTTTAAATTTGAGTATATTTGAAGATTTTTAGTTATGCAATAATGTGATATATAGAAAACTTCTAATTAATTGAAGAATTTTTATACTTGAACATAAAAATATTCCAATATAAAGTAAGAGGTTTTCAAACAATTTATATGAAAATTTATAATTTAATGAAATTAAATATAATACATCTAATATTTGCTAGTTAAAATAATTTTATAAAACTTCAAGTTTATCATGTAATACTAAATAAATTCTATTGATATAGATGTAATTTTACATTAATTTTAAATTAATCTAACAAACGGAGGATCTTATAGTCATTTGCAGCTTATTATAGTTCTATTTCAATCTTCAATAATATCAAACCAAAATTTGAAATAAAATTGCAAGGAACTACTACTGATTAAGTGAATATTGCAATGTCATCGCAATTCCATTTCAGCATTATTCCAATACCATTAAATAGCTATTATATTTAAGCTTAACTTTATTCCTTTAAGCAAATATGCCTTGAAATCATTGCCCAAGCTCTTCCAAGATGATGAACCCAGAAAACCACAATTATCTTGCTTAAGCCAATGCTCTCAATGTAAATCCACGCAAAAGATTAAGATTAAAAGTAAAAAAAATTGGCTCCTTAGAACTTGCATTCAAATCCAATATTAAACCTCCTCTTCCTAGTCAAACACCCAGATCCAGCCACAGACCAATGGATAAGATCAAACATAACACTGATTGAATAAAAAAAACAGAACTCCGAGGAAAATTATCAGCTGTTAGAAATATTGAGGACCCAAAATTTTTCCTTACAAGTTTAAGCTGGACAAAGAAAAGACCAATGCTGCCAAAGACGAGCACTTTTAAACACTAGAAATGTATTTAGTTTGTTAATTCCTAAGCTGATTGCTTCCCGAATATGCTCCTACAATGTAGGGGATGAAAAACTAACAGCACATCGGATGCTAAAAGCAACCAGAACAGGATTCTAATCATAAGATATGCAGAAAGGCACATGTATACATGCATGTAATCATTAAACTTCTACAGAAAAAGTTGAAGTCTGTAAGTCCCAGACTGCACCATTGGCAATAGAGACGATGCCCATGGAGAGCATAGTTTTCTAACCTTGGATAAACATTAGCTGAGATAAGTTTTCTCTGTCCAAAAACTAACCTGTCAAACTTTTAGGATTTTCTCTTTAATTCGGAAATTCAAAATCAACCAAATCACTACATCCATAAACAGTTATCCGAAAACTAAACATATTTATCAAGAGACACTTACCCCTAAAAAACTCCAGGTTTTGCAAGGTATCATGGTCAAGTTGTATTATTGATGCTATTCCCTTGCTTGCAGCAGCCAATTCCATGAGTTCTAGCTGTTCATCTTCAATTAGATCCATAGATTCTTTAGCAATTCTGCGGGCAGTTGCCTTCTCAATGGCAATCTTGCGTCTCACTGCCTCTTTCTCTCTGCGAAGCTCTTCTTTTTGCCTCCTCTTCTCAGCCTTGAAGACAAATAAGAGATTTAACCAGTTCTCTTCAGAATCAGAAAATAAAAGTAGTGGCCGAAAAACTAACATTCTCCTAAAACTTACTTTTAGAATTTCTCTTTGCAAAAACTTTTCTCTTCTTTCAATTTCACGTTTTTGCTCTCGCTGTGACCTCTCCTCCTCTCTCTGCTTCTCACGCAATAGCTTCTCTTCTTCCTTCCGCCTTTCACGTTCATGTCTCTCCATTTCTTTTTTTATTCGTTCTTCATTCTAAGAATACAAATCTTAAAACATCAGTATAGGAAAATTATTTTTTTACCGTAATCCACAACTCATGACAGATAGAATAACCTTTCGCCTCTGATTATCTAGTTTCTCAAGCTCTCTCCGAATCCGATTCTCTTGAGCTTCAGCTTCCCTTGCAATTCTGGCTTCATCACTCTGCAAGAATAAACAGAGCATACAACACACATTCTTCAGCCAAATAACACATGAAACAAAAAGCAAGACTTTTTTTTGAAATATTTAACATGATATAAACCTTGCGTTTCCTATCTATCCGCAAATCATGATCACTATTTAAATTTTGCCCATTAGACAATACATATGGATCTTCAGGTCCCGAAGTAGGGCGAGTGCTTGGTGAAGCATGTATTCTATTGTTTACAAAGGGCTCCATCTCTGCTGGAATGCCATCACTGCCATGAGCAGATGAAGAGATATGTCCTGCCTTCTCTTGTTGAGATAAAACACGAACACGTGATACATGAACATGGGCACCATGAACCTTGGACTGTGGTTCATTTGCAAGTCCAATTGATGAAGCTCTAGCCCGTGGACCATCAAGTGGTGAATCATGATGATGAGATTGAGCACCTTGTCCATAAGAATCAGATCTGAGATTCGGTTGATCTTGAAGAAACTGATATTCTTGAAGAGCCCTAGCTGCAGTCTGCAACTAATTGACATAATAAAAAGAGAATTTATTAGCTCAAAACCATGTGCCTCAAATGAATGATAATATCTATATCAAAGCTTGTAAATCAAAACACATAAATTTCCGAAAAGAAAAACTTTAATTTCTTTACTTTCAACATCCTTCATATCGAAGTACAAGAAAATCGCTCCTTAAGTTTAAGAATCATACACTATTTAAGAATCTAATACTAATTAGAATTCCATATTTACTATTTAGAAATTTAACACTAATTAGAATTTCGTATTTAATTGAACTTCAACCTCTTATTTAGGCCCTATAAATGTGTCCATAACAGCATTCTCCTCAAGTTTTCAAGCTTGTTCTCAAGCTTGAAATGCGGATATACCTGCCTTGTCTGTTTTTTCTTGTTGCTCAGGACCAATATCGATTTCAATCTCGAGCCAGAACAACTGTTTACATTGATGACCTTGAACAAACGGTTCATCGCAGTTATAACACAACCCCTGTGGCCTCCTACTTATCATCTTTTCCCTTATTAGTTTATTTATAAATGGGAGAAAGTGTTACAAGATTGGGTTGTAATGTTACTGTCTTATGGAATCTGTGTTTTCTGAACTAAATTGTTAGACTTGATTAAGAACTGAGAAGAGTCACTATAATTGTGTTCAATCATAATGCACAACTGTTATTTTTTTTTTCAAAAACTCTGGTCATGCTTATTGCGTGCATAAGAGTGGTGAGTGATTGCATCTCAGTTATAACACAACCCCTTCGGCCTCTTACCTATCATCTTTGCCCTTATTAGTTTTTTTATAAATGGAGAGAAAGCGTTACAAGATTGGGTTGTAATGTTACTATCCTATGGAGTCAGTGTTTTCTGAACTAAATTGTTAGACTTGATCAGGAACTGAAAAGGGTCACTATAATTGTGTTTAGTCATAATGCACAACTGTTATTTTTTTTTCAAAAATTCTAGTCACTCTCATTGCGTGCATAAGAGTGGTGAGTGATTGCATCTCAACCTCTAAACGGAGAGAATCGATCAGTCCTACTGTAAACAAACTTACATGTTGATCAACCCGAACAAACTTGTTTGCTCTTACTTGTTTTTCTTGGAACTGCCTCTAATAATCCACAACTGATCCCGTCTATTTCAAATTTACCAATTCCCCCAATAGATTACTTCCGGTTGACGGCCCAAACCTCAAAAAACAATCATCTTTGAATTCAATATAGTTGAATGTAGCTTGTTCATATTCAACTGGTGGTATGACAGTCACGCCTCTCCAAGCCCACTTTATCTCTTTCCCGCCGGTGTTTGTTAGCCAAAAATTTCTCATATCGATGCAACCATATAAGAGGATCTTCAAAGCCCTCGAATATTGAAAAGTCTAACTTGGTGATGTGAGCAAAGAGAGGGAAAATAATTTCTTTAAAAGGAGAATCAACCAAGAGGAAAAACTTCTTCCTAAATCATGTGATATCTTAAAGAAAGAGAAAATCAAATCTCATTCCTTGAATAACTAAATCCCACGGTTTAGGAAATATATGGGTGCTCCCTTTGCTCTTTTAACGACCAGTCTTAATTAGCGATATTTACTTTTCCTAATTCCTTCACAATTAATCAAAATACTCTCATTTAAAAAAAGAATATTTTCTCTAGCCTATTATTGTCAAAGTTTTCTTAATTTTCATTATTTTCTCATTCAAGACAAGACTTAATTTTCTTATAATTTCTACCATTAATTTAGGATATTTATTTCTTTGTAATACATAAAACCTACTCTATAAAACAGTCTTCAATTTACAATTGTAACATTAAAGTTTGAGAATAATTAAACTATGAAGTTTTAATTTTCAACTAATTAGGTTTCTTCAACCTTCTTGTTAAATGAGAATTGCTTCAACTTATCAAGATAAATTCTTGTGGTGTTTTATCAATTTTCTTTTGAATTGATTTTTAACTTATTAAGTTCATACTTGTAGTGTTTTTAATCAATTCAAACTATCTCAATTACCTTAATTGACATTCATGTGTTGAATGTACGTCAAGTATGGAGGATTTGTTGAGAGTTTTATGATTTTGAATACTAATGTTATTAGCGAAGTTTTTTATCACGTTACTTGATCTTGAATTCCGCATCATTTGGTGTAATAAGGAACGATTACTTGGAGAGTTGTTTGCAGTTTGCGACTGACTTCCAGTGTGAAGCGTTTAAGATGGATGTTCCCGGGTTGGGGGGTGGTTGCTGCTTGCAGTGCCTTCTGATTCAGTTCATCTGTCACGATTAAAGCTGGCCAGTATCTCTTTGAATTGCAAGGATAACTCCTGCAACTAGCTACCCAATTATCTTTCAATATATGTTCTCCGTGCCTCATTTGTGGTCTAGACTTCTTAGAGTATCAATCGTAAATCTTCTTTTATTGCAGAGTTGCCCATTGTGTAAGGCTTTGATACCAATTTGTTATGTTCCCGAAACCGGAATCTTGTCATTAGGCGGTTCTTTGGAATTTCCAGTTCCAAAATTTGCTTCTTCTCCTTGCTGCGATTCTAAATGACCTATTTTGTGAAAATAAATTACAGCTCATCAAATAGAGCTGCTACCTTAAATCTCATTAGAGAAAGTTCCAATCTCATAGTTTAAAATAATATTATGACTTGTTTTTATTAATAACAAGCATATCCTTTACATAGAGCATACAATTCTTATTTAGAAATCTTAATTTAATTAAATATCTAAATCTAATTAGAAATGTTCTACTAAAATATTGAAAATTCTATACTATAAAAATCCAATATTAATGAAAAATTATGTGCTATTTAAGAAGTCAATACTAATTAGGATTCCATATTTAATTGAACTTCAACCTCTTATTTAGGCCTTCTAAATGTGACCATAACATAGGGAATTTACAAGGATGACAGCTACGGATAGACAATCTCAGTATATAGGTTTGTAGAATATCCGCGTGTTACTAGATATTACATACAGTGGATAAACCTGAATCAGAACATTCGACTTCCCAAGGCAGAGATTAAATTAATTTCTCCATGCTCCTATTAATTCTACTCATAGCAAATCCTAGATCAAGAAGATTAACCCTAGACAGATTTCAAAGTTGAGTGGGAAAAGCCACAATAAAGAATGCAAAATATATAGACTAGGAAATGGCTACGCTAAATAAAAGAATTACTGTAGAAGTGAGTAAAGTTATTTTACAGGATCAGGAGCTGAAAAGCTTCAAACACAGGAAGTTATAAAAGCCGAGAAGGAACATAAAAAGATCTTTCATTCCACGACCTTTTTTGGATTATATGAACTAGGTGAACTTTTGAGAGTGTGTTCTCCCAGTGTAAACCGTTTGTATTTTAAGGATTATAATTGTCTCATTCAGAGGGGACAGAGAAACCTATAGATATTTTGAGTCTTGACCAATTTCTTCTCGCATCTATTTGTGGATAAGCCTTGTCCATAAATTTCTTGTTTTCTTCTCCAATAAAAAAAGATTAAAATAATTACCCTACAGGTGAAGAACGAGCATACAAACTCTAAGTGCATATCTAAACAAAAAGTAGCTGAATTCAAAACAAATATGATAAAAATTAAAAAAAAAAAAAGCATATGAAGTAGATAAGGAACAAACTTTGCTTGATCTGGCATCATGTCGCTCAAAAAGTTTACTCTCAAAAGGATGGCCCAATCGCTTCTGCTGCTCTGCAGTTAATACCCCACATTGAAATGAAAAAATAAGTAAAAAGAAAACAAAGTCGCAAGCAAGAAAACAAAAAATTATCAAAACAATATAACACCTGTATGTGATGAATGAATATCATTAGTTTTAATACAAACAAGTCCTAAGAACCATGAAATATGAAGCTCATAAATACTAAACACTAATAAATACTAATACAAACAGAAAAAAGGAATAATAAATACTAAACTTCACAAGCAAGCACAACTACCATGCAGCAAAAAATGATCAGAACAAGCACATCTGTGACCAAGCCCTTTCTTCATCTAATCAAAACCACAAATGTACAATCATAGGAATATAAAATCATGGATAGTTCTCCACTATCCTTTGGCCTCTATTGAAATCTCAAGTCGAAATGTTACATGTTTCCTACCATTTTTATATGTAATGAGTGCCTCATAGAGCAGATATTGTTACAAGCTTTCAGTCAAAAAAAAAATGATACCCCCAGCTAACTGATCCATAGAAATTCCCACTAGTTATTATCGTTATTTATTCTTGCAAGTGAAATGAAGCAGGAGACAATTCATACATTCAACTCATTTGAGTTTACCACATTAAGAGCTGATATATCATGAGCAAACAAAAGTAAACAAGGAAAGAGAAGAATATGAGAAGTTTCCAGAATCTCATTAGGTACCATAAAACAGTCATCAAGACCCAACAAGATGAAACGGACACATGTCCAAGATTAAAGCCTCCATTTATGTGAAAATCAGAAAAAGTAATAACTATTCCTTCAATTCTACTTATTCTAGGAAAGCCATTGTAAGCCTTGTTTTGATTGTCATCAATGCAATAACACAAAAGAATATCACATAACCATCAAAGAAAATTTTTTTCTGGTTCATGAAAAAAGTGATCCGAAAAGAAAAATAAACCCTCTATCCAATAAAAACCGGACAGCTAACTTCTGTAAACAAGAGCCAACAGAAAGCAGCAAAAATACAAATACAAGAAGCATTACTTATACCTATAGGGGCGCCAAAAGCACCAGGAGGCAATGGATCAAACTCCATTCCAAGAATTGGTCCATCCTCTCTCAATGGCTCCCCCAACTGTGCTTCTACGCATGCAATTGCTCTAAGCTCCATTATAGTCTGTGGGGACTCGTAGTACCTCCTCCCAATTGGCCCTTCATCCACCATAGCACCCCGAGAATTGCTACTACCTGGCCCCAGCTTCCTTGACTCCATGAACGGGCTAGAACCCGACCCCGAACCCGACCCGGAACCATAATCGGGTTCGTGCCCAACCCGCAATTCATCTTCTGGCGACCCAGGCGGCGGGAGAGCTATTCCCTTGCGCGGTTTCTTCGCTGGAACCTCCTTCTTGTCCTTCAGCCTCCTGTGGCAAAACCACATCTGCAATTGCCGATCCGATAAGCCCAATTTCTCCGATAATTCTGCTCGCGTGGCCTCCGACGGGTACGTTTCCACTGATCAAATCAATCCCCAAAACACAAACAAAATAAAACTTCAAAAAGCATCCAAAACACATGTATACATCAGAATCAGTACTTCAAGGACGAGAAAAACCATACCTGCATATACTTTCTCGAGGGTTTCAAGTTGATACGGAGTCTTCATTTGACGCTTCGGCTTGGCCAGGCCTTCACTGGAATTACCTAAACTTTTGTTATTACTACCATTATTATTATTATTATTACTACTATTATTCCTCACCGGAGTTTCTCCATCTGAACCAGCCTCCATTGAAGAACACAAGAAGATTTCGATTGAACAAGACGCAGAGATTCAAAACAGAAAAAAAAAAAAAAAAAAACGAACAAATAAACAAACCTAAAGACCCCAAATTCTAGGGTTTTCTTCAACACGATTCTCTCTCTTCTTTTTTCTCTCTCTAAACAAGGAAATATCGTGAGAGTCAAGAAAGAGAAAGGCGGAGATGAATTATTATCACCAACAACAAACAATGAAATAAACAATAAAGCGATCAAGAATAAAGGATCAAACAAACGAGCGAAGAAGAATAGTAAGAATAATAATAATAATAATAATTTTAATATTAATATTGTTATCATTAATATTAATATTGATGATAATATCAAAACAAAAGCAAAATAGGAAAAGGCAAAATCAGGAACAGAACAACAGTCCTTGCTCAGTCTAAATCCAAATTCCATTACTTTCAATCTTTTCCTTAATTTTTTTTTTTTTTTTTTTATAAAATCGATTTTCTTTTTTTGTTCGAATTGTTTTTGACAAATTTTCAAAACTTTCTTTTTTGTTTTAACTTTTTTTTATCTTTCTATTTCGTGAAATTAATGTGCATACTACTAATTTCAATTAGTTTCCTTTTTCAAGTTCTTGTTCTTATAAAAATAAATTTAATTATTATTATTTAATTTTCGATTGTTTAAGTTAATGTCTATAGGTTTGCCAGACGGCTGTGTTTGGGTTTTTCAAACAAAAATAAAAATTATTGAAAGAGGTGTGTTTGTGTGGTTTCTGAGTGTTTGGGGTCTTAGATTTCTGATTTCTTGTGTTTGTGGGTCCCAGCTAACCTGGCGGATTCTTATTGGGCTGGGCTGGGCTGGGCTCTCAAATTATAATTTTTATTTGAATTAATTGGAATTCGGGATAATTATTATCATAAATTTTCAAAAAATTAAAAAGTATTATACACATTTCAAATAATTAATTTTTATTTGCTGTCCTATTTAAATTTAATATGTCAAAGTTAGTACTAATATCAACTTTTACAAATTTAATACTCGAAGAAGTCATTTACATGAAGTAGGACAACTACACTCTCCACCACTTGTGTTTACATAAGGTGGTGTAAGCATGGACGGTATAAATCATTCCAAATACAATTCAAAATTCAGACAAACAAGAAAAAGACATGGGCGACCAAAGGCCAAGAGACTTTAATACAAGATTCAAGCAATTTGGATGGGCTTTGATTACTTTAGATGAATATTATAATGCCAAGTGAACCTATTACAATAGAAATAGTCGAAAGACTTAAATAAACCTTTCAATTATTTACTCAATAATTGATAAACGAGAAATAAGGACTTTGATCAAATAAGAAAGCTCATAAAAAGATGAGAGTAAACTCATTCGATCAAATACTATAAGAGAAATAGATCTTACTTTAAGTTAACAAAAAAAAATCATAAGAAATAGAAAAAGAATATCGAATAAGATCATAAGCATTAATAGATTTGTGAATATCTATTGCTTTCTTATCTGTATTATTCATTTACTTGATCAGACGAAACATTTAAACAACACATTTTATAATTATTATTTTATAAAATTATTAAATTTAATTTTAAATGACTCATATTTTATATTTTTGTAACATAATTAGATACGTAATAAAAGTATTTAACTATTGATATAACATGAAAACTTCAAAAAACATTATGAGAAATAAAACTATCATTTGAAATTATTGTAAAAGATAGTTAATTTTATAATATGTTATTGTCATGATAAATAATAAGTTGACATAATTATGTATAAATTATGATAAATAAAATTATGTATCAATCTAACTATTAAAAAAAATAATAACTTAAATAAATATTTTTTATATTTTGTACTCAAAATTTACGAAATTGCTATCAATTAACTAAACATTTCATTTCGATTCAACATTTAAAATCTAATTTATAATAATGTATAGCAAAAATATAATATTTTAATAACTAAAATATATTACTAGTTTGAGATGACAACCATTTGTTTTTTCAAGTCGTATTCTGATTTTTCATCAAATTTTGTTTATGAATATTATCATAAAAAAATTTTAAAATTAGATATATATTTTAAGATAAATTATTTTTATATATATTTAAAAATAATAAACAAAATTGGTTATGCTTTTGCTTAACGTTTCCCCAAACTCAACGTCACAAAACTCACAACTCAAGGAATAAAAATAAAATTTGTGGCTTTCAGAGCTGATAAGGATTTTGAATAACACCGCCATTTCCTTCACTGGACAAGACATGCTCTCTTACTCTAGCCTTTCAATTCTAGATAAGATGGCCCCACTTCCTCCAATCACCATATCTCCCTCCCCAATTATCCTCACCTCAAATCTTTTCCATCTTCCAATCCCCACCGTCCATCTCTCTCCACCGCCCGTGATCCAACGGAACAATCATTACATTCCCGTGAAATGCGACGCGTCGGATCATAACCCCACCCAATCAAAACAAATCTTATTAACCGCTCGTTTTCCCATCTCACAAACCTTTCTCCTCTTCCTCTTCCTCTTCCTCTTCCTCTTCCTCGTGATTACAGAGAGCTCGCTCTATCGACGCTAACCACATTTATCGCTCTCATGGAGTCGCGAGTATTGTCACGCTCCGCCACTGTTGCCGGCCTACCGTACCTCAGGAAGCCACCGAGGGAGATCCACAGAGCGTCTTTCGCCGTTGCCAAGCCTATCGGAGCCGTTGGTGAGGGCGGAAATGTAATTTGGGGTAGGCAACTGAGACCGGCTCTGCTTTTGGAGAGCTCGCCGGCTGTTCCCGCTAATTTGTTCGCAGTCAAACGGGAGATGCTTCCTCGGATTCGAGCCGCAGCTTCGTCGTCTCCGGCTGAGGGGAGCGATTCCGCCGGGTGAGGTCCGTCTCCTCCGTTCTAACTCGATCGAATCTATTCTACGTGTCGGACTCTGACTCGTCTGACTCGGTGTTTTCTTTTCAGGGAAGCGAAGATCGCTCCTGTCGGCTTCTTCGAGAAGTATCCGGCTCTTGTCACTGGTTTTTTCTTCTTCATGTGGTAGGTGAATTACTCTTCTCTAAACTGCGCCTCCGTGCGCACAATAAAATCACAACCTAAATTGATCCTTTACCTGTCAAATTTAAACTGGAAAAAATTTCCGGTTCAGCCCGGACAGGTAACTTGTGTTTATATACTATTTTGTCTACGATACGAGATCACATCATCGCCTTTCTCGCTCAGGTACTTCTTGAATGTGATATTCAATATACTCAACAAGAAGATTTACAACTATTTTCCGTATCCTTAGTAAGTACTACATTCTTTCTTCTTCAATTCTTGTTTTCTGTTTTTGCTTTATAAAAGCTAGTGTTAATTCTCGGTGCTTGGGATAAAGATTTCGGATGCGTAGGTTCAACGTGGTTTTTAAGCTGGCGTTGTTTTCTGCTTTTGCAGTTTTGTGTCGGTTATTCACTTGCTAGTTGGGGTGGTTTACTGTTTGGTGAGCTGGGCTGTGGGCCTTCCAAAGCGGGCTGTAAGTAGTTTCTCTTTAAGCCTGGAACTGGAATCTAAATCATTCTTTACTTGTTACTATTTATTTATTTTTTGGTAATTAGAGTTTATTGGAGTTTGTATTGCTTTGTAACTTGTTTACTAAATTATATCGATATCAGTAAAGAATCCCGTTTCATGTTGTAACGTGGCATGAGCTGCTGCTATTCCTGGTTTCCCATAATCTTTCTTTGGGGCTGACAAAGATTGCTTATGTATTACTATGTGATAATTTTAATTGTAAGGGTATTGATAAAGTATAATAAATTGTTAATGTCTGTGAGTATAATTATATATTGATATTTATTACTAGTTAGTTGTAGGATAAGGTAAACTAATGGATTTTATTTCAATAGTTATCTTTCTCGTATATATTAAAAAATCAATTTCAACTTTTTTTTAATACAAATTTTCTATATATTATGTTACGTAGTAAAAAAAAATTATAGGACATGGTATACTGTTGAAAATTTGAAATTAAGTTTATAGCATGATGATTTTTGTCCGTTAAAAACATTTATCTCAAATGACCAATCTCTAATGATAGAATTATCTAAGTATGGAGTTTGACAGTAATAAAAACTCAGAGTTCTATATGTTCCTTTTTTTTTTGTAGCCTATTGATTCAAACCTCCTGAAGTTGCTGATACCAGTTGCTGTATGTCACGCCATTGGCCATGTAACTAGCAATGTCTCATTTGCAGCAGTTGCTGTGTCTTTCACTCACACCATCAAAGGTACCATTCAAAAGAAAAAAACTTCATGCTACAGGCATTAATGTTTCTCCACAGCTCTTGTAGTTTCTTAATGGTGAACAGTGGTTTATTATTATTATTTACTTTTTCTTTTCTCAGCTCTTGAGCCTTTCTTCAATGCTGCTGCATCACAGTTCATACTGGGACAACCAATACCCTTGACTTTATGGCTATCTTTGGCTCCTGTTGTTATTGGTAAGGTTATCCCCTCTCTAGCCTCTGGCTGTGAGCAAAGCACTGTTATTGGAATCAGACATTAATGATCCCTTTGGTGAATGTCGCCAATGAATTAGATAATTTATGTGAATGTGACCATTTAGATAAACAGTTTAGGCTACTGTTATTCTATTTGTTGCCTTGTAAACATTATGTTCTATATGTTAATTATTAAGACACGGCTGAGTTTTATGTGTGATTTGGTTCTAATTGAGTGTAGGTGTGTCCATGGCATCACTGACTGAGTTGTCTTTCAATTGGACGGGCTTCATCAGTGCTATGATATCCAATATATCTTTTACGTACAGGAGTCTTTACTCCAAGAAAGCCATGGTCAGTTTCTTTTTGTGATTGTTGTGAATTGAAAGCATATGCTACTTAATGAAGTCTTTGGAATATTCCGACTAGTTCTTGTTGTGATAATCGCTCGGTCCTGATGCAGACTGATATGGACAGTACAAATATCTATGCTTACATTTCGATCATTGCCCTTTTTGTCTGCATTCCACCTGCCATATTTGTGAGTAAACGAAACCATTCATGGCTTGGTGATTTTGATTTGTAAGATTTAACAATTGACAGCCTTGTTGTACAGGTTGAAGGACCTCAGCTGTTAAAGCACGG
>NW_019014664.1:2715682-2731076 GCF_000150535.2 Carica papaya | reverse complement strand
ATCATGCACACTCTGTAACATAACACATATCATGCTTTTGTATTTCAATCATCAGACAACAAATTTCCTCTTTTATCAGCCTTCTAGTATCCATGGGGATCCATAGGAGGTCCCCGCTAAACGTGAACCATTCACATTAATAACTTAATTCCAAGGCCGTCCCCATACCGGACGGGCGCCAAAACCATATATCTCAATACCCCGTCTGGTATGAGGGTGAAACGGGCCGTCCCCATACCCCGTCCGGTATGGGCACCAAAACATATAAAGTCTCCATACCCTGTCCGACATGAGAGACCACGTTCCTAGTAGGATTCTCTATGGACCCAGTCCGTCCACCATCTTCTAGGATATCTAGCAGGCTGTCGACATTATCCATTTATCAATTCACATACCTTTTTACCATTTTTCTTAATCTCAATTATCTAATCAAACATAAATACGTAAACCAGTAATTGACACCAAATAAGGCAACACAACATCGGGTTCACAATAATTCAAAGAATAATAAATGAAACTGTGATTCATGCATATGAAACTATAGAATAAACATATCAGGCACCATACTGCATTCAAAACTGTAAAATAAATCAAACAACACCTGACCGAAAATATATCAAATTCGGGCTCCATTAGCAGTCTTAATAAATTATACATATCTATTAATTCATAAAATACCGTTTTATCATTTATTAAGCTTTAATGTCGTGATAAGAAATAGGGTGAGGGATCTTTACTTGTTTTGAGTCTGAAATCGGGTTCTCACTGCGCCTACGGGCAGTCCTTAGATTCCCTAAATTTTTTTTCGGAAACTAAAACACACTTCCGGTACCTGCGCATGTCCCCAAAAAAATCCAAATCAGACCCAGGGCCTATTCGGCCAATTTTGAAACTCCGGCACGGTAACTCCGTCGTGCTTCAGCGACGGCACCGCCGCCCACGGCGGCGATCCACCTCAGGTTGGCCATTTTCGGCCGTTTTCGATCGAATTCGGCCAAACTTGCATTGGTTCCTGTGATAAAACACCCCTAGGGCCCTCGGTGGGCCAAAAAATTCTAAAAAACTAAGACTTACTGGTGGCGAAGCTCTCGGGTGCGACGGCTCCTCCGGCGCGAGTTGTGATTTGGTGTTTTACTCCGGTCAACCTGTAGAAAAAAGGACGGTGATCACAGTGGTATAAAAATTACATCGAACGGGAACCGGAAAGGGCCTCATCGGAGGTAAAAATCGAAGAAACTCGCAGTTGCGACACTGGACTTCGGCGGTGTTTTCCGGCCAATTGGCCGGTGGTTTGGCTCTGATTTGACCACAGGGAGGTTCAGCATCGAAAATTGAGCCAAAGAGAGAAATTTTACCTCGTTTGGCGGCCGAAAAATCCTCCAGTGCGGCAGCGGGTTCCTCCGGTGGCCGAGTCGTCTTCTCTGGCGAGGGTTCTGACAACTAGGGTTTGGGGTTGGGTGTGGATGCGATTATTTATAACCCTTCCCTTTTAATCTAAGCCGTCCATCATGATTTAATCTGGGCTATCCGATCGCGATTAAATTAAAAATAAATCTAGACCGTCCATCGCGATGCGATCTGAGCCGTCCGTGCGTGATCAAATCTTGGACCATCCGCACGCGTGAGATTTAGGCTGTCCGTGTGCGCTTTTGATCTGGGCCATCCATGCGTGCGGGAACGGATCTGGGCCATCCGATCGCGCGCACGCGGATCGCACTCATGTCTCCGTCCCGCGTGGCTTCCCGCGTCAGCGTCCCTGCTACGCGGCGTATCCTGGTTGGCCGGGGTTGCTGACGCGGCTGCTAACGTGGCGTTATTTTTCTAAATAGCGTTTTGACCTCCGATTTTCGATTTTCTTTTCAAAAAAACCCTTAGAATCTAAATTTTCACATATTTTTTTCAAAATTAATTTCAATTAAATCCAAAAAATAATTTTACTGCATTTTATTATTATTTTTATTTTTATTTCTATTAAATTAAATTAAATTAAATTAAAAACTTATAAATTAATTATTAGAATAAACTAAAATTAAATAAAATTTTAATAAAAATTAAAATTTTAAAAAAAAAATTTTGAGTGTTACAAAAAACATGCTAGGCTGGTGTCAAGATATTTTTTTCCTAAATAATTGAAATGGGTCAGATTTCAATTGAACTGCGAGTTGAAATTTTGTATTTAATCAGGGCCGCTCATTCTCTTCTTCTTACTCTCTCTCTTTTTGCTTCCCCAACCTTTTTTTTGGCCTTTTTTTCCCCCGATTTCTTCTTCATTTTCTTTTCTTTTTCATTTTGCCTCTTCATTTTCTTTTTGTGTTTCCTCTCCATTGCTTTATTTTGACACACACTAATCCACCTAGTCATTTCTCTCCCTACTATCCCCCTTCCCGGGGACACTCTCCTGTTCTCTCTTACTTTCGGTGACCGCCATTGTTGCTGCAACTCGGAGTCAATTTCCTACGAGGAGGAGAAAGAAATGGCGGCGCAAGATATTGGTGCTGACGGCGATGGAGGTGAATCGTCTTCTTCGCCGCTTTTGTCATCTACAGAGTATTATTTACTGAAACCTATTCAAGAACCAAATAAGCTTCACAATCAACTAGAAAACAAGAAGGAGAAATCCCTTGAATCGGTTACAACCGAAGAATCACACACGCCAGCGCCAGCGCCACCGCAACCGCCACCGCAACCGCTTGTTAATTCTCGCTACAATTGCGACAGAAATGTCCGAGCAGATGGTGGAGGTGGTGGCTGTGATGTCGGTTCTCGTTGCTTGTGTTCATATTTGATCAAGGGCTTGGATAAGGCAAAGAGCGAGGTGGTTTTGAAAATCAAGGAAGAGGAGCTGGAAGGAGAGGCCGTGGATTGTGATAATGTCACCATGATAATGATCAAAGGCAAGGGATTTGGATCTTATGCTGCTGTCATATTGACCTCTTGGTTATTCACCGGCTAAGGCAAAATATTCATTACAAAATTTCTTAAATAAAATATTAATTGATAATTTATCATGGTGTAAGTTAGTCATCCAGAAAATAATCATCTTACACTCTATGAACACCCTATATCTTTTGCCTCTTACCATTAGGAATCCTTTGATCTTATACTCTATAACCCACCGCTAATCTGGAAATGGAACTTAATGTCATGTTCACACATGATTGGGAGGACCGCATACCCCTTATTCACAAGGAGGGTGATTCTTATGTTGATTGTCTTACTATTTGGACACATGATTATCCTGTGGCGTATATTTCTTTAACCTATGCTCCCAAAAAGCTCAACCAATTAATATACCTAGACAAGTGCGATAGGACTTATCGATTCTAGGCCTTCTATTGTTTTATTTTTTTTTTCTCCATACAATACCGAGCAACATTGACTGTATTGCATATTGAACATGATGAATTTTAGAAAACCAAAGGCCCCGATATTGATTAGAACTTGATTTAAGTTAAACATAAAATTTAGTCTAAACACTTTTCAAAGACTTCTTCTTCTCTACTCTGCAGGTTGTTGCCAATTTTTTTTGTTTACTTTTTGGAAGTATGATATTTTTACTTTTGCTAAATAAAATCTAAGATTTCTAATTTTTGTTAAGAGCTTGTAATTTTGGTTAAAGTGCCCAATGTTTTAGTTGATCCATAGATGTTATTGTAGTATTAAGAGAGTCTGGAATTGCTAGATCTTTATATGTTAGGATGCGAAAATCTTTGTGAACATTGTTTTTAAATGCAACTCATTTCTCTTCACTAGTGGTTGCACTACCTCCAGCTATCTCTATGACAATCATGAATATCATGGATGCCATTCTCGCGTTCTTTTAAAATAAATTAAAATTTTGGATTCAATGAACTAATTGCAAGTTGATGATACACAATAAACATTCTCATCTTCTATTACCTTCAAGACAACTCTGGATTGTTAGATGAAGACATAAGCAATCAATGCATTGTTAAGAAGGATAAGAGTATATTTTGAAAGTCTTACAACATAAATAACAGAGGCAAAAAAGTTCATTTCATTGGATCGAACGAACTTATGCAAAACTTGCGCAAAGAAGCAAATTAGGTAAATAACAATTGTAGTTGGAACTGAATTTGAAAACACATCTGTAATGTTGAATTTTTAAAGATTCACTTTTAATAAGAATGATTACAATAGTGAATTAGGTTTCTATCATTTGATAAGAGGCATACTTGGTATTATTAAATGTTGAAAGACACAGCCCAAGGAGAAAGTAACTACACTTAGAAATTTGTACTCCATAGTTTGCAACTATTAGTAGATCTGTGATATTAAATCAACCAGTATTGTTGGGTCTTAAACTATTAACCATGAAAAAGAGTACAACTTAAAAAGCACTCAATTCACATGTTTAACTTAACAACTTAACAAGCACTCAATTCACATGTTTAACTTGACACACAATTACTGTTGAGCAAAGCGCAAAGAGAAAAAATTAATTGGTAATTAAGGCTAGGGGCGTGTTATGCACAGTTTTCTTGTAGTTAGCACTACCTCAAAGCATTTGTAATTCATGTCAAATATGTATCTGCCAAATATTATTTAGCAAGGAGACAACTTTATCTCTAGGAAGAATAACCAACGTTAGAGAACCTTAAATTTTCTACAAAAATTTCCAGTTGGGAAAACAACCATCTTTTTTACAAACTCTATCTTGAGTTTACTACACATTTACATAAAATGAGTCAAAAATTACAAAATCTATGTGAAAAGAAACCTTGAATTCCACAACACTAACCCAAGAAAGTGCAATGGAATCCATGTATGAAAAAATTATCAAGTCGTGAAATCCATGTGTGAAGTAAGTAACTTTATCTCATTTTTTGAATTTCTAAAGATACACAAAGTTAGAAGATTCAACTGAGATTAGGGACTACTAAGCAGCGTAATCAATAACATCTGGTATTATATGCATATCCTAAGCAATTTAACTAAACTCTTGTAATGCAATTTCTATCCGGAAGACCTCCAGTATGTACTGATACAGAACCCAAACCTTTTTACAATCTAGAAACCAGACAACAGTAATCAAACAAACATGGAATAGTAACTAAGGACCTGTAATTTTTTTATGGGGCCATGCATCATAATCTGGCTATTTGACCCAGGACAGATTACCATCATTCCAACCTCCAACAACTTCAGGGAAGCGCTACTCATCTTTTTGCTGAAAAAGAGGAAAAAGCAGCAGCAGCTAGCCCAATACGATCATTTATGTCAACGTGGTATCCAAATCCGTGCATGCGTAAATAGCAGAAACAAGAAGTTTCCAACAGGAACCTACAAGGTATACGGCCGAGATCAAGGCGTAATTCCAATACAGCCTATCTCCTCCACCAGTTCACCCACATATCCACCCGAATTCCGAGGCTTCTCTAACAAATCGTCTAACTCGACATAAAATTTAGAATCACTCACTGGTAGATCTTCAGCAACAACATTTTCCACAATTGAACTATCCAACATCAGGTTCTCTGATATGTCATGATAAGTGGAAGCCGTGTCTGAGATAGTGGCTCCAAACATCATGTTGCCTTCATGAGTCTGAGTATGAGTCCCTAATTGATCAGCCATGAACAGCTGCCTTTGGTTGCTGTTGTCTGTGTGCTCTGATAACAACCCAATTAGTTCCGACTGTGTCTTAGAATTTTGGTTTCTACAACTGATACTTATGCCAGCATCCATGACCTCAGGCAAGCTCTTGGTATCCTGGGTTTCAAGCAATCTGCACTTCTTCCTATATTCAGCCCTATCAAGCTCTCTCTGCTGCCGTCTCTTTTGGCTCAACCGCTGAACAAACTTGGGGTCCTTGGCAACCTTAACAAAGAAATTGAACATATGTTGCTGCCTACATTCTGCACAGTGCATGCGCTCTTGAACAGAGTTAAATTGATGTTTTGATTCCTCTTCTCGCTGCCTTAATTTCAGGATTTCAACTCTTAGTGTGTTTTGTTCTTCCTTAAGAGACTCTAATTCAGCTTCTAATCCAAGGGTTGCAGGACTGGGAATGTTCACTCCACCTTGTTGCTGCTTATTATATCTACTTCTTCTTTTTATATTTTTAAGCAAATGCTTCTTTCCTCCCTGGAACCCTTCATTTACGAACTCCCAACGATCTGAATCGATCTTTCTGAAACCCTGGAATAACACTCCACCATTAACACCAAAACCTCTTCCCTAACCAATACTGAAAGATGTAAAAATCACATCACACCATTAACATAAATCTCCGTACTTTAATCGGTTACTGTTCTTTAGGTTGCCCACTCACGTTAGTTATTGTCTTATACTAATTCTATTAGAAAATAAAATCGATTAAAGCATACCATTTAAATTAGATGTTATCTTACCATTATTCTAGTTCTAGAATGCAAACCTGTATTAAAGCAGATGCTAGCAACAGGATTTGTAGATCAAACATAAAATCTATTTCAGCAAAATCATAGGCAAAATCAATCTCTTCTTAAACCTTAGGACGATTCTTGATTCTAACAGGTGGCCTCAAGTTGAAAGAAGACAACGTAAAGAAATCAGTACTTTTTGGTAACTGAAATATGCTGAAGAAAACAACAGAGTTGTTTATTAAAATAATAAGTCAAAAAGACAGAAGAATATTTAATTCAATCAACCAAAACATTTAACCATAAAGGGAAATAGTAATAAAATAACAACATTTATCCACAAAAGAAAAAGACCCTGACTCACATAAGTGTTGAGCTGGCGAATGAAGCTAGAGAAGTTCTTGTGCTTGAAATATTTTGGCAGTAGATTCTCTGAGAAGCTGTGAGAGTCCCAGACGATGAAGCTATCCCGATTTACGCTCCATGAAACAATCGGGTCAGTTTCCGGATCCTCCACCATCTCAAACGTCTTCTTCAAGAACGGCGGGGGACCCAAGTCGTGTAACCCTTCTATCGGTTTGGGCAAAGCATCAGATGATGACAAGGAAGACGAGCCATTCCCGTTGTTATGATCACAATCCACGGCCTCTACTTCCAGCTCCTCTTCCTTGATTTTCAGAACCACCTCGCTTTTATCCTTATCCAAGCCCTTGATCAAATGTGAACACAAGCAACAAGAACCGACACCACAGCCACCACTTCCACCATCTGCCCGAACATTTCTGCCGCAATTGTAGCGAGAATTAACAAGCGGTGGCGGTTGCGGTGGCGTGTGTGATTCTTTGATTGTAACCGATTCAAGGGATTTCTCCTCCTTGTTTTCGAGTTGAGTGTGAACCTTATTCGGTTCTTGAACGGGTTTCAGTAAATAATACTCTGTAGATGAGAAAAGCGGCGAAGAAGACGATTCACCTCTACCGCCGTTAGCACAAATATCTTGCGCCCCCATTTCTTTTTTCCTCCTCGTAGGAAATTGATTCCGAGTTACAGTAACAATGGCGGTCACCGTAAGTATGAGAGAAGAGGACTGTGTCCCCGGGGAGGGAGAAAATAGGGAGAGAAATGAGTGGGTGAATTAGTGTCTTTATCAAAATAAGGCAAAGGAGAGGAATCGCCACGTTTCTCTTCTGTTGAAACTTTTGACATGCCTCGAGTCCCACCTCATCCAAGTCCCTTATTTCCTTCAAATTCCCTTCTGACCCCAAATATTTGTCTGTATTGTCAAGAACTGACCTTTCTTCAAATCATGCAAAATTGTGCGTGAATTACACAGTACACTCGATGCAAGTTTACTTTCAAGTTTTATTATTTATTTGTTTGTGATATTTAGTACTTAAGATCTGGGGGGTAGAAACGTGCCAGAGTTCATTCTTTTCCTTTTTCCTGGGTTTTTAATTGAACACGAACATAAAAATTTGGATTTAATCTTGAACCACTCGTTTTCTTCTTTTTAACTCTCTTTCTTTTTTCTTTTTCCGTCTTCTTCTTCATTTTGCCTCTTCCTCCTCTTTCTCTCTCTCTTTTTTTTTTTTTTATTATTTTTCTCTTCCTTCGATCTTTTTACATTATCATCATAGAAATAAAATTAAAACTATTATAATGAAAGACAATAATAATAGTTTTCAGTAATAAAATAAAGGAAGGAATAATTATAGCGATGATAATTCAATTTTATTATTTTTTTTTTAACTATCATATCACCAAATTATTATTAGTATTATTACTTTATTTTATATATGTATATTTCTTATTTTGATGGGACAAAATTAGAGATGATAGTTACCCTTTTTATTTAAATGTTTGGAGAAAGATAAGCAAAAGAGTGAATTATCTTAACGTAAACCTTTCATGCACAATTGAAATTAATTTGAGTTTTAATTGCCTATTTCACTCACAATTTATTCATATAAAATTAAACCCATATCAAGTTTACCGATCTCGTAGCATTTAAGACACTGGTCATCATTAGTGAGCGGATGATTAAATGCAAAGATCCATGAAAAATGATGAACATGCTTGAAGAACAAGCAGAGTTTTCATTTTTAGTCTTCCCCTCTGATTTCACCTTAGCAGTCTTCTTCCATCTTAAAATTTAAAACCCCAAAAACCCAACCCAAACTTCCCTCTCTAAAAGGCCCACTTAAATCAACTCAAATTCTAATTCTTTCAAGCCCACATACAAGCCCGTATTCCAACATTCCGATTCTTTCGGTGCCCAGCCCATCTCCACTTAACCTTCCCCTGCCTCACCCTCATATGCACCAAACGGTGCCGTTTTTTTTTATGTAATCTGCCCTTTTTGTTTCCTTCAGTCGCCGAAAAGGAGAGACCAAAGAAGAGAGAAGGTTGCAACAGAGGAAGACAGAGAAAGAAATTTTAGCGTTGATTTGGAGAGGGTTTGGCAGAGGTTTTAGCTATAGAAAGAGAGAAGTGAGAAAACCTGGGGCCTTCTTTGTGTATCGATTTGAGTGAAAACGATAACATAGGGAGATTGAGTGAAAAACCGAAGAGAAACAGGGACCGAGAAAAAAAAAAGATGAAGAGGGAGCTGATTGGTGATTTTAATTGATGGACAGTGCTATTATGTTCCATTGGTGAATGAATTAGTGCTTGGAACTGAGTTGCCGTTCTTTTCATTTATTTTAAGCTTTTAAGGTTAGTATCTCACTCCAAGAGGAGGCGAAGCCCTTAGCTGGAGTTTAACGATTCTAAGTGCTCAAAGTTCTTTGGCTGCATAATGGAGAAATCAGAAATTGGAACCACAAAATCCTCTCACGAAACTCCTTTTTTCTCTTTCCGTCCTCGCCGTCGATCACATCTCCAGAGTGAGACTTATCGTATGCTAGTGCACATTTTATCGCATTGCTATGACCATTCTCAAGTTTCTCTTAACACTCCAATTACTCTGGAAAGATTAGGTAACAACTGCATATTGTTGCATTTAGTTATCAATTTTTGACCACTGTATTTTGTTTTTTGGTTTCTTTACCTTTTTCCGCAGTTGGGCATTGGAATTAGAATTCCTTTAGCTATTATGTTTTTTTGGTTCTATTGTTTTGGAAGCAAGAATCCTTTTTTTTTTCTGGTCTAGAAAACTGGGTTTTGAGGAAATTGCGTTAATTTTAATAGAAAGAAGCCTTTTTCTCGGTGGCTACAAGGTTTTCATCGGTAAAAGTTGCTTTCTTGGTGGATAGGAAATTTGGAAATTCTTCTACTGCTTCACAAAGGTAAAAAAACTTATTCTGATTATTGATTTAGAAAGCTAAAAAAACTACTCTTATTTTGTTCCAGAAAGCAAGATAAGTTTCGCCAAAGCTTTTATCAGGCTTCGATAGATCTTGTAGAACATATTGTAGCTACTTTTGGTTCAAAGTGTGGTTTTTTCCCACATAATATAATCAGGAATGTAGTAAGAATCGAATTAGTTTGGAATGAGAATAGTATTTTAATTTCTTGTTTGGTTCACCAGTATAGTTTTGATTATCACTTAATTTGGTTTTCTGGAGTTAAAAAATGCTATGGAGACTGAAATATCCCTACAAAAGTAATAATTATTTTGCTTTTTAGTATATATGTATTTATGCATATGCCAAATATGTGAACATATGTTCGTATACATGTTTCTATTTGTCTGATATTCAGATACTAGTTTGTATATTCTTCAAATGTTTATATATTTGTTTTCGTGTTAAGAACAAAATTTTGAAAAGCAAATAAAAGGGTAAGATGTTGACAACATGATAATGCTACCGATATTTATTCTAAAATTATGACATACTCAGTTCAAGCTTGGTGGATTCTAAATCCTACTTGTCTATGTAGAAATCATAAATACACGTCTAAGACATTCAATGTAATAGTACATTTTTTTCATACAGAACATTAGAATCAGGATCTACTGATTCAATGTAATACCGTGCATCTCAGAAATGTTAGTAATTCAATGTTAAAGGAATATGGATCAAATTGAAGTAAATGTGGTTGGAAAGAATTAAAAATCTGCTTTTATAATCCTGAAACAGTCTTTTTAACGAAAATAGGTGTCTTTGTTCGTGGGGAAGATGAAAAAGTGAGGGAAAAGATTTGCAAGGATAGAAGCTTGGGAAAATCATAGGTGTGGTTGGTGTAAAGGATTGCAATTGGTGAGAAAAAAGATAAAAAAGCATAGTTATTGTCTTTCCGATTTTATGTTTTAGTACATTTTCACCAAATTTGAGAGGATTGGGTCTGCTTATATAAGGAATTTTAAGTTTTCCTTGCTTTCAATTTCACTTCTACCAAATAAGGGGAATGCTTTCCACTGTTATTTCCTCTTTCTTTTCCACTCTTATTTTTTCTAATATTTTATTTCTAATTACCATAATTGTTGTTGAGTTCCACCGTCTTCCTTGCTGTTTACCTTTATTTTTCTTGAAGGTAATGACAAGAATGGGATGGAACAAGTAACTAAAAAAAAAAAGGATAAACATGGTAAGTCTATGGGTCCTGTTACGACTGGAAATGAGAGTTCACTACATCAACCAACATTAATTGGCAAGGATTCTGGAGCTACAAGTTTTGGAGGCAGAAGGTTTTGTGAGACTCGAGCAGTGATAAGTGAGATAGATCATGTAATGCAGACAGAAGAAATTGAGGATATATTAAAGCAAAATGACCTTATGACAGATGATGATTTTGATGCAAATCATTCTCAAGATGGGGGATTTGGTCGGCAGCAAATGATAATGGATGAATTAGAGCTTATCATGAAAGGAAATGAAAATCATGTTCCAGATGATAATATTAATCTCTCAGTTACATCATTGGATGAAAACCAGAGCGTCAATTTTGTGGCTGCATCAGTGAATGACCAAGAGCAACAGCATGACCTCCAAAGAATTGCTACAGAGGAGCCTCAGAGTGCAGCCAAGCTGCAAGAAGATAAAGAAGAGTGTATGCAACAGATTTCTAGAGCATCTGATATGTCTCTAGACAAACCTTTATACAGTGAAGTTTCAAAACTAAGTGAGAATATTGATGACAAAATTTCCTTTTCAAAGACCAGTTCATTTGAAAGAAATCAGGAAATGCAGAAGAAAGAAATGGAATGGGAGAAACAAGCTAGTTGCAGTGGCGTAAGTCCTATATCTAACTGCATAATTAAAGATGTAGACATTGAAGAGGGAGAGATTTCTGGCGACTTCTGGAACGATGATGAATCATTTAATATGTCTCTTGGAGATGTTGTACACTCAGAGGGGAAAGTAGGGGAGAAGCAAGTTCTTGACCATGTAATTGATAAAAGAGATTCTCAGCACATTTTTTTCACTGCAGATACCAATCGTGGTAGAGAAGTGCAACTTGAAGGACATGTGACAAATAGGACATTATCTAATACTGGATTGGTTGTTCATCGAACTTCTACTGCAGCTGTTGGGGCTGGCACAGGCAAATGCATGTATACAGCTGGAGAAAACAAACAGGAAGGTATTGGAACAGAGGGCATTAGCTATCAGCTGGCTTATCCTGATAACCTAGTACCACCAAGAGAAATGGCGGAAAAATATGCTGAGGAATATCAAGGAATCTCATCTGAAAGGAAGGTAGTTTTTCACTTATTCAATTCTTCTTTGATCTGTGTGTGTGTGTGTTAGTGGCAAACATACACGGCAATGTTTCGTTTCTATTCATGGTCATATTTTGTTTATGAAATAAATTCATGGTCATATTGTTATTGGCATAATGCTGTTATTCTGTTCGTTTGGTTCATTATGTCACCTACTATTTCTCCCCATAGTCAGGATAAGGGAGGACGTGCAGGCTCCCTGCTCCATCTTAGGGTCCTTTGCTTCATCTTCCTGTGCGTGGGAGGCAACTGCAAAAAGGAGACCATCATCGGCACCTGTTTCATTTTTAGAAGTGATCCTATAAAAACTTTTGGTCATGGTCTTGGGAATCTGCCAAACAAACCTTGTATTTGATACAGTTTCTGTTAAAATTGGTGCTTTGGACCTCTATTGAGTTTGTACAAATACTTTGCACTTTGATGATGATGCATAATGGAATAAGTTAAGATTTTTTAATAGATTAGAATTATAGTTTTTTAAATGTGAAATTATTGTACTATTTAGGAGTTTATTATTATAATTTTAGAAACTCTAAGATTTTACTTTCCAAATATTTAATTTTTCTAATCATATTAGTCTTACTATTTCATAGTTTAATCTTATTTATGAATCATATAAATATGTTAAAATTTGACTTTTGAGAGGAGCCCAATTATTTGAAATATACTTCGAGAAATTTTTTTAATTTTCTGGTTGTACGATGCAATAAAACTTTGTAAGTGTTACGTTTAAGAATTTTTAGGTATCATATCTAAGAACGCTAGCTATATTATCTAGATTTTATTACAAAATCCCTAAGTAGATAAATCAATTCTAATTTGTCCTACATAAGTTGGTAGTAGAGCTAAAAACTTTTATAGTCATCTGAAAGAAAAAAACAAAAGAAAATACAAACCCTAAAAGCCATTACTTCCACAGTAGAAGAACACCCACAATTAGTGGGTAACGATTGACACAACCACTGCTAGAGGATCCAAACTCTAACATACATACCCAGCTCCTTGCTGCTAAATATCGTGGGAATTTGTGTCGCTTGTGCCACAAGTTCTCATGGCAGTGCACCACTAGATCCACATCTTCTTGGCAATGACACATTGCGAGGAGCCTTAATATGTGAGCACCTGTTCAAGTTGAGTCTATCACCAGAAGCCTGAGGCAACGCGACCACGTGACCCACAAGTCAGCCTCTCATAGTTTGTGGTTGTTTTGACTTATAAGTGGAGTTTGTGTTCGACCATATTCGTTCAAAATTTATTTAGACTTGTTCAACATTGGTTCATTGTGTTCTAGTTAATTTTGATGTGCTCTATATTTTTCCAACCAGTTCCATCAAATTTGGGCTCTACTATATGAACAAAATTTTTAGCTATTTGTAAACCGAGGAAAAGAATGAATCATCATTTATAGATGGTAGATCCATCGTCTTCTCGACCGTAGCTATGCACAACTAAGAAATTAAGGTGGAGGAAGATTGGGAACATTCTCCAATTTTTCAAACCCTTGCTCATTGTGAAAATCAAAGTAAGAGGCTTGTCATTTACGAGGATTATTGCTAGAAACTTGTTTCAATCTCTATAGTTGAATGACTTAATCTTTCAATGCGGCCACACATGCAGCCATGTCTTTATTGAATTTCTACAGATGGGATTGGATGGATAACTTGGGTATTTGATAACTCAAAAATGTCTTGTTTCTATCTTTCTAACTTGGGATTGGACGGATAACTTCGGTATTTGACTTTATGGCTGAATGTTCAGTATGACAAGACTACCAATACTTTTCATCTTCTTGTTAGTTACCTTAACTTTATGATCGATTTTAATTTTATGGTTGGCCTACTTCCTCTCCTCTTGAAACTGCCAAAAAAATTGTTCATTACCAAATAAAAGGGTTTGTGATCTTTTGCCTTTATATCTGTTAAAGGTACAAGACTTGAGCTATATCTTTGCTTTGCTCTCCTCCCCTTCTCTCTCTTTGCTCCTCTTATTTGTCAAAGTACTTTTTTCTTATTTTTTTCTTATTTTTTTGTCAGAGAGATCTGTAAGTCTGAAAGTTTAGAGGTTTGGAATGATTTGACAAATCTAATTCCTTGGTGGTTTTGTTGTTGGTTATCTGCAGTTGGATGCTGTAGTCTGTAACAAGAAAAAGCGAGCTCCTCCTTCTGAAGCAAGAAAAGAAAAGAAAAAGGTTATACTATATCCTGTTTTGTTTTTGAAGATGTTTGAATGGATTGAACGCATTCCCCTCTTGTTTCTGTAGAAAATAATTTGCTAATTGGCTATGAATTCTGCATCAAATGTTTTTCTTTTTTTTGAAAGTTTTCCATATTCAACCAAACACTATTTCATGTTTTGTTTTATCACTACATATGTGCCATATATTCTATGTGCTTCTGGAGTATACATCTGATCTACCGTTCTAATCTATTTTGCAGGAAAAAAAAAGAAAGCAACGAGCCAAAAAGAATAGAGAGCTTGGTGTTAAAAGGCTGAAACTCCACCCAGTTGTGAAACCAAAAACAATTACTTATTGCCAACATTATCTCAAGGGAAGATGTTATGAGGTTGTGTAGCGTCCTGCATTTCTTTCTTCTTGTGGGATCTTGTTTAATAGGGTCAAAGCTTCATGTTATTGTGTCTTTAGGTATAGGCAGATCTGATTAGTTGCTTTTTAATTGGGTCTTATGTGGAAATAATTTTCTTAGTTGAGGGATACAAAAGAAAAAGGTGGACTAGGGATTAAGAGTTCAGGCTGGTATTGGCTATGGGAAATGAACCATATCACCGGAGCTCTCTCTCCCATATGAGAAGAGAAAAGCCTCCAATGAGCTTCACAGATTTATTTGTGGCATTGATTTTGTACCTCCATAAGAGCACTGATGGAGGCTAAACTTTTGCATCCTTATGGTATACGAAAAGATTATTAAATAGAAAGGGGAAAGTGGGAGGGGGTGGTTCCTGCTTTGTTATCCTTTATATATTAAGTGTTCGTTTGGTTCTTTGTTTAGTTTCTTTTAGATTTTCGTTCACTTACTCATCTACTTACTATTACCGGTGTTCTTTCTCCAGGGTGAAAAGTGCAAATTTTCACATGATACAATACCTTTGACAAAATCGAAGGTATGATAATTGGACTTGGTATTTGCTACTTGGCACATGTTGCATTTCTATCGATATGTATTTTTTTCAAGTGAATCTCTAGTAATGAGATATGGTCATCTTATTACTATTAGTAGAAGAAATGACTTCATAGCACCATGTTAGGCTCTCTCTACCCCCCCCTCTCTCTCTCTCTCTCTCTCTATATCCCCCACTTTTACTCAATTCATGAAAGCTTTTCTTATCCCTTTTGTGTGGGGGGGGG
>NW_019014664.1:2529088-2553423 GCF_000150535.2 Carica papaya | reverse complement strand
AGGATGGATGGATAGCTTGGAAGCGTGGACGGTCTTGAGAACATTCGCCCTTACAACAACAGGGACCCAAATTTGATTTTGGAATCGGAACAATCCATCATCTGAAATCATGAAATTAGGAGATTCGTCAAAAGTGAAGTTACCTAGATTCTTGGTGAGTTCTAGGTCTGTGGATTGAGCTTCCCAGATTTTCATAAAGAGATCCGATAGGGCTTGGATTTAGGTAAGATAGTGTGTCTTTGCCATAATAGCTAAGGCAAAAAGACTGCATAGCATCTATTAATTTCCAACTGGAGGCCATCAAACTCCTTTCGGCTCAGTGCATCAGCGATCATATTTTCTCTCTCGGGGTGATAAATGATCTTGCAGTCATAGTCCTTCAAAAGATTCATCCAACGTCTCTATCTCATGTTTAATGCATTCTATGAAAAAATATATTTTAAACTCTTATGGTCAGTATAAATCTCAAAAGTCTGGCCATATAGACAATGATGTCATATCTTCAGGGCCAAGATAATTGCTGCAAGCTCCAGGTCATGGGTATGGTAGTTCTGTTCATGAGGTTTCAATTATTGGGACCCATAGACAACTACTCTATCATGCTGCATCAAGACACACCCCAAGCCAATATGAGATGCATTGCAGTAGACTTGAAATCTTTCCATATTCTCATAGAGGATTAACACAGGAGCAGAGGTGAGACAATGCTTCAATTCCATGAAGCTTTCACTACACTCATAATTCCAAATAAAAAGTACCCTCTTTCATGTAAGTCAGGTCAGTGGGGTGACAATCTTAGTGAATCCATCAATGAACCATTGGTAGTAACTTGCGAAACTAAGGAAATACGTACCTTGGCCATGTTGATGGCCGAATTCCAGCTGACTACCATTTCCACCTTAGACGGGTCTACGAAAACTCCTTCACTTGAGATTACATGTCTGAAAAAAGAAACTCGATCCAACCAGAAAGCCATTTGCTCAGTTTAACATATAGTTGGTTCTGGCGAAGAATCTCCAACACTTCAGTCAAGTGCATTACATGTTCTTCAAGGCTCTTGGAATAACTAAGATGTCATCAAATAGTGACGTATTGATCGAGTGTGTGCCAGAAAACTCTATTCATTAGGTCTATGAAGGCTATTGAGGCATTGGTTAATCCGAATGGCATTACCCTGAACTTGTACAACTATACCTGCATCGAAAGACGATCTTCGAAATATCTTCTTCTTTGACTCTCAATTGGTGGTATCCCATCCTGATATTGATCTTAGAGAAGACCGTGACTCATTGCAGTTGATTGAAGAGGTCATCAATCTGAGGTAAGGGGTACTTGCTTTTAACAGTTACTCGGTTGAGTTCTCGGTAGTCCATGCAGAGTCTGAGGGAACTATCCTTTTTCTTCACGAGTAACACTAGAGCACCCCAAAGAGAATGGTTAGGGCAAATAAACTTTCGGATAATAAGATTAGAAAGTTGATGTTCCAACTCTGTTAGCTCAGCATGACTCATACGATAGGTAGGTTTCGAGATTAGTTGGGTTCCGGGCAACAACTCAATTAAAAAACTCTACTTCTCATGGAGGAGGTAGACCAGAAAGTTCAATAGGAAAGACATCTGAAAAGTTGCAAACAATTACTATGGTACACACAACAGGATAAGCATCCATATTACTTTTCATTCATTGGTTAGGAAAATAACAAAAATTTTATTCCTTTTTTGGAGACTGTAAAGTTACAATTTTACTTTCATAATCGATTATAACTCTATACTTTTCCAACCAGTCCATTCCTAATATCACATCAAATCCTACAAAATCTAATAGTATCAGGTTTACATATACCTCTATTCTTAAAGCTTTTATCCTATAGTCTTTAAATACACAATAAGCCTCTATAGTCCCCTAGAGGGAGTTTCTACCGTTAATGTTTCTACCAAAGGTTCTGGTCTAAAATCAAGATTACAAGAAACTGTACGAGAAATAAAAGAATGAGTTTTACCTATATCGATCAAAACCATGGCAAAAGTTTCATGAATAGAACACATACCCTAGATAAGGACAAGAGTAGGAAGGGCACCGGGTTTATCCAAGTGGTACACGCGACCTTGTGTTATAGGTCAGGTTGCATCCTTTGGTCGCTAGGAGCAGTCCTTTATAAGGTGCTAGGTGCTTCCACACCTATAACAAGCGTTATTGATACCTCGACAAGGCAGGTCCCCATGCGAGCGACCACAATGCTGATAGGATTGGTAGATCAGGCAAGTTAAACTTTAGGTGGAGATAAAGCAGGGAGGAGGACAACTTTAGTTTGTTTATCAGGGTGGATACTTACTGGGTTAGGGAATCTCCTTCTAAGCTATTGGGGTTATTGTTGGGTACGAACTCGAACAATGCGCTAGTGCTTGATTGAGATGAGATCTTGGGCCAATTGGGCATGTTCGAGCACCTTCACATACGAACTAGGTCTCAGCATCCGACCCGGTCATAGATGTCAGCCCGAAGGCCCTTGAGAAACTTTTTAGCTTTTTGGCTTTCGAGGGTGATCATTAGAGGGGCAAACCTAGACAGTTGAACAAAACGAGCTGCATATTGGGCAACTGTCAGACTCCTCTTTCTTTTCTCAAACATAGGTAAGGAAGAAGTTATCAAAGAATGCATTCATGAAAACCTCCCAGCTAGTAAGGGTAGACAAGACTTCCTTTTTAAGTTGCCATTAATGTTCTGTTTCATTGTTTAGCATGAAGGTTACGATGGGAACTTTCTATTCCTCAGTCAGGTCTAGGATAGAGAAGAGCTTCTCTATCTGTAGGATCCAGGCTTCAGCCACTAAAAAATAAGGGCCACCTTCAAAGTATGGGGGGTTAAGTTTGCCTCAGCCTGGCTGTTTTCGGCCAGTTTTGGCTAGTTTCGGCCAGTTTTATACGAATCCTTATGAGAAAACATGTTAGGGGGCCTCGATTGGCCAAAAAAAGTAAAAAAAATAAAAACCTACTAACGGCAAAATTTTCTGGTGCAGCAACTTCGTCGGCTCACCTTCACGACTAGGCATTTTTCTTCAGTCAACCTATAGAAAACAGAATGGTGAACACAATAGTGGTAAAATCGCACGAAACGGAAAGGGGCTCATCAGAGGCAGTTTGAGTTTTGCCCGTAGTTTCCAGCTCATCTGCCGTTTCTTTTGCTCTGATTTGGCCATGGGGGTGCTCGGAATCAAATTCCAAGTGAATAGGAGAATATTTACCTTTTTGGCAGTCGAAGGTTGCTCTGGCGCCGCGGCGGGCGGTGGTTGGTTCCCTTATCTAGCCATTGGTTCTTCTTCTCCAGCAGGAGGCTAGTGGCTAGGGTTTGGGTTCAGTGTGATGCGAGATATTTATACCCGTCTCACGTAAATCTGGGTTATTCATTACGTTTGATCTCGACCGTACGATTGCGTTTAAAAAGGGAACGAATCTGGACCGTTTATCGCGTTTAATTGCAATCGTCCGATCGCGCCTGAGGGAATGGATTCGGACCATCCACACGCGCGAGAATGCTTCTGGGCCATCCAATCGCAGGACACGTAGATTGTCAGTGTGGCCTCCCGCATGGTACCAAGTCAGCATGCCTTGCCACGTGGCGTGCTCCGGTTCGTCAAGGCTATTAACTGGGCAGTCGTACGTGGCGTAATTTTTCTTAATTGCGTTTTAACCTCTAGTTTCCTATTTTTCTTTCAAAAACATCATCCGAACCCAAATTTTCACTCTTTTTTTACCAAAATTATTTTCAATTTCATTATCAACCTATTTTTTTACCTAATTTCACATTAAATAAAAATTTATTAATTTCAAAATTATATTTTATACATTTTTTAAATTTTAAAAATAATCTCGGGCCAAATTCTGAGCCCGGGTATTACAAAAGTAAATGGGTGTCAGATACAGATTCAAAATAACAAGTATATAATAAAATTTATGCAACGGAATAAACTTATTACAAATCCCTTACAAATATATATATATATATATATATATATATATATTAGTTCTAATTACATACATATAATTGAGGACTGAAGTGGCAACAAAAGAAATCAAATACAAAAGAAGGCTACTTCTTTCACTATGTTATTGGACTCATCAGAATGCGGTAACAATCATCTACTCCAATTTTTTGGATCAATGGGATCCTCAAAGACTTCCAAGAGTATGTAGGTAACAACTTCTTTAGTCTTGATAAATGGTCAGCTACTAGATTCTCTGCTCCTTTTTTATCTTTAATCTCCACATTAAACTCTTATAGTAGCAACACCCAACTAATCAATATCGGCTTAGAGTCTTTTTTAGCAAAAAAATGCCTCAAAGTTACTTGGTAATGACCCTTGAGTTCGACTTGCAATAGCATTAGCAAGCTGTCCAATTTGTATCTCTAGATTCTTTATGGAAGCCTCATGATTTTGCAATCTTACTCTGGTAGAATTAATAAACTTTTTCATTAGCTCCTCCAAGTTAGATCTCCTTTCTTGTGGGGGAGGATGCTTTTGAGGTTGGAATCCTGGTGGTGGTTGTCTCCCCTAATTATTATTCTTGTTTCATGATAAATTTAGATGATTTTTCCAACTAGGATTGTAAATATTGCTGAAAGGATCATTTTGCCTACAAAAATTATTAGCAAACTTAGCTTGTTCAGGCCATTATTAGCAACAAATGTATTACTGGCTTGGCACTCTTGATTTGAGTGCCCTCCTCCATAAGAATAAAAAACAACTGCCACTACAGCTTATTTTTTACAATTTTAGCCCTTATAGATTCTTATTTAATGCTTCAACTTGATATGTTAATGCTATAAAAATATCTATATTATAAATTCTAGCTGTCTTCTTTGTAGATTGTCTTCAGTAGGCCATTCACTTGAGTCGGCAACAATCTCCTCTATCAATTCATAAGCTTCTTCAGGTAACTTTATATATATTGAACCTCCACATGAAGCATCTGTCATGCTTCTGACTTAGTTATTAATTCCATTGTAGAAGGTTTGAACTTTTTGCCAAATAAAGAATTCCTCTTGGAGCATATTCTTAGCATATCCTTGTATCTCTCCCATGCCTCATAAAGGGTCTCTGAATCTTCCTGTAAAAATTTAGCAACCTCATTAATTAATTATGCAATTTTAGAGGGATGAAAATACCTACTAAGAAATTTTTACGCCAATGCATTTTAAGTAGTTATGGAATTCGGTGCTAGTGATTATAACCAATGTTGTGCTTTATCCCTTAAATAGAAAGAGAAAAGCTTTAGCCTCTTTGCATCTTCAGAAACTCAATTGCACTTGAAAGTATCACAAATTTGAAGGACCCTAGCTATGTGTTGATGTTGATCTTCACTAGGCAATCCTCTAAATTGACAAATATGTTGGATCAATTGTAGTATTACTGGCTTGATCTCAAAGTTGTTAGCTTCAACGACAGGTCTCAAAATGCTCAGACTTATACCTTCCAATGATGGCATGGCATAATCTCTCATGGTACGAATAGGTTGAGCACCTCTAGCACCATTATTGTTTTCGCCTCCTTCAAGAAGATTATTTTAATTCTCTACTATGTTGAATTTATAGTTTACTCTTCTTCTTGAATGAAAACTTCGTTCAGGTTCAAGATCAGATTCTCCTAATGGCTCCTCAGAATTACTTGTCATACACTATCATAACTTGAAATAAAAGAGAAACAAATTAAAAATTAAAAATCTCAAATTAATAGCTAATAACAATATAATAATTTCTAAATAAATCTTTGCTCCCCGGAAACGACTCTAAAAACTTGATGCATCCTAGACAACACTAGCAAGTGTACTAGTCTTATCAGTACTACATATATGAGAATCCGAATTCCCATGAAGACCAAATTTTATAAATCAATTATTATACTGAAATCTGTTATTTGAGAAATATTGATCGAATGAAAGTAAATTAAAGTAAAACATAAAACTAAATAAAATTGTAAAGAATTGAATAACCATAGTAAATCGAAGATAAATCAATCAATAAAGTGACATTAGGGTCCACAATCCCCTTAAACTTGCTTAGATATCAATATTGATGATGATATCTGAGTTAAGATTGGCGGGTTAATTTTAAAGCCTGGTTAACTTTATTAAGGGACATAATCTTTCATATTTAAATGAAACTCTTATTCAGACACTTCTACAGAAACCTATATATAATCAGCCCAATAATTTGACCTTATTCAAGAACATGAATACATGCCACAAGTCAGTTTTAGATTATCTATTCGAACAAATATGTTATTAAACCTGTTAGGAAAAATTCTAAAAATTATGCATTGAAATCTCATCAATTGAAAATCCTAACTTCTCTACTCGACAAATCATTAAGGAATTCAATCAACAAAATATCCATTCAACCATTAAACTCAATGATTTGCCATAAAACTAACTCAGATATCATTAATCAAAATCAATACCCATCATAGTTTAGGGTTCATATTTTTCCTAACAAAAGAAATCTATTCCATAATTAAATCGAAAAAATAAAAACTAAAACTAAAAGAAAACATAGTAAAATAAAATCAAACTCAAGATTGTGTCTTCGTCTATCTCCTCTCCAATGGAGTTTTGAGTCTTCCAGGGAGAAGAAAAAGAAAAACCCTAACTTAATACAATCTATGAATTAAAAGGGTGTTGCCCTAAACTACTAATAATATGTCCTATATATACTAGGTTCAATAACATAATTTCCTAAATATAAATCCTACGTGAAATAGGAAAGAGAATAAGGCATCCTAAGCAATTTAGGAAATTGTTTTTAAAATTCATAATATAAACTAAAGTGACCATCTACATAACAATGCACCTGCTCATGTGGATTTCTGTCTTCAAAATTATGTGTAGAGAGAGACTCCAGGACTAATGTGCATCACCACCTGCATGAGCATGCACATGCCAATACAAGTTTCTACCATTTTGTTCCTTCATCCAAAACTTTCTAAACTTTCACATAATCACCTTAAATTCAAAAAATAAACCAAAATAACTAAATAACTAAAATTAAATGAAAATTGAAAAAAATTACTCAAAACTAACAAAAACTAAAGAAAAAATAATATTGATTGTGTGTAAAATACACAATTATCAACTCAAAAATGGAATCTCTGGTGGATAGATGATGTATTCTGGTGGATCTTATAACATGAGATTTTTCTACAATTTAAGGTGAAAGGAGTTGTTCTCTTGCTCAACATCATCATTGATATTTTCCTTAGTTGGCACATCATCGATCCCATCTTCTTCACTAGTGGCATCTTTGTTTCACTTCATTTGAGTCTTGTAGAGTGTGTGTGGTATAATCTACCTCTAACAATCACAATTGGACTTTTGGTGAATTTTATTTTCTACTACCAAAAAAGTTGTAATAACCATCTAGATTCAAGAAATTAGTAGAAATTAAATTTAGGTATAAATCAGGCACATTTCACAAATTTTTCAAGGTCAACGTACAACCAATATTTGTTTGTACACAGACATTGTATGTTCACTCTACCAAAATCTCTTGCCTTGTACACAGTAAAGACAGATTCTGGGAATAGCATGGTAGGATATTGCTGAATCAACAACCTACTAAGTATTAGGATTAGTAACATGATCATAGTCCTTAATAAAAGAAAGTACAACTAGCTCTTCATCATCGACTACACTTGTTGTGTTACTCTAATCATCCCCCTTTCTCTAATTATTATGTTCCTTTTTCCTGGCTTTGTAGTTTTGTTGCATATGTCCTTCCTTGTCGTAATAATAACAACTGAATTTTACTTTAAGATCTTTGTTATTACTTCTATCCCTGTTATTTATGACAAGGGTCTCTGAAGTATCAATGCCCATATCATTCATTTTAGTCTATTTATTATAGAGATCATCATTTACCAAGGATAATAACATAAACACTGTTTGGAGTAGAGTTACTAAGAGATACCACCAAGGTCCCTCAACTGTTTTGCAATGTACTCAAGAGTAATAATGCTTGAAATAATCTAGAGCGATTTTATGGTGTTTAGTTGATTTATAGATCTTAGAACTCACTTAAGTGTTCTACTATTGGCCATTAATCTCACTACTTCAGGTTCACTAGCTTTTTGATCACAAAAGCTTTACTCTGAGCAATTTTAATCTCATACATACTCTCTAATTTATTCCATAAGTCCTTCGCATTAAATTCTTTGCTTATATGGTGGTAACAACTAATTGTAACGAACCATAATTTTGATCTCAGGACTCAAAATAAAAGGATAATAATCATAATAAAATCATAATAAACATAATAATAATAAATCTAAGATAAACATGTCACAAGAATTTAATTGAAAACATTTTGGGAAAATTATGAAAAAGTTGTAAATTTAAAAAGGACAAGAAATGAAAGAGAGTGTGTGATTTGGGATTTAGTTGTAAATTTCAAAATTTTATGACACCTCAGTAGCTGAGGTGTCTCAAGGAACCAATAAAAAAAAAGCCACACATTTCAAACATATAATAAGGTCTTAGATGGACTTGATCTTGCCACGCATGCGTTGCATGGCAGATCACATGGCGGAGAATGGGTATTAAGGATTGGAAAGCCATATTTGATTCCCTCATTTAGTAACCCAAATTTAATAGTGGTCAATATAAAAGGGAACTGTTCTTAAAAAAAAACCCTAAACTATTAAAAAACTAATGCCGACAGGAAAGAGGCAAAAAGGGAGAGAAACTCTAGTTGTGTAATGGGGTCAACAATGAAGGAGATAAAGCAGGTGACATTTGAATGGTGAGAGTAGAGGGGAAAGTACGGGTAGTCTTGTCGTGGTATAACCACTAACGTGAGAAGACTCAGGGAGAAGAAAAATTTTCGCTGCAACTCAATACCATCACTCGAAAATAGGAGCGTAATTTAATATGTCATGCACAACTTGATTAGGAAGAGTTTACATCTCAAATTTTTATTTTAGATCAAGTAAAGATGAATTAAGTATTGAAATCGAGGTTTTAGTTAATGAGAATGAGGGGGATGGAGTGGATCTCAATTTAAAGGTGTGTATAGATACAAAATCATGAGAATTAGTGATATGATTAAGAATTAATGAGAAGGTCAAGTAATAACATATTAGATGCAACAAAAATGACCCTGTGCTTGACCTTTTCCTTGATTAATATTAACTTGATAGAATCACATGAAGAGCGCCTCTATAGTGTTACTTCATCAATAATCTGGTGGTGCTCCAATATGAGCGAAATGAAAAAATGTTGTGGCCCAAATTTATAGGTCGTTGGGGTTGATGCCCTGAACATCTAGTATAACAATCTGACCGATCTGTGCTTAAATAATTTGAAAAACCCTATTTATTCTTGCCTTTGGCCACATTAAACTTAATTAATTTACTCTACTTAATATTTATTGTGATTCGTAAATCTAGTTAATTTTTATTTATTTTGCTTTTATTTAAATTTATTTAATTTTAAATTTTATTATTTAATTTTACATTTAACTTATTCAAATTAATTATAGAAAATTGAGAGAAATAAAAAAAACAACAAAACGGGAAGAAATCCTACGAGAAAAATCTTGTAGGGAAGTAGATTGCCCGAGCGGGTGCTGGGCACTGTGCGCACACACGCATGCGCGCACAACAGTTGCGGGACGTACGCACAGCGTGCATGTCGCATCCGTGCGCATAGCGCGGGGTCAGGACCTGTGGGCATCTTGTCGCATGCAGGCGGGCCGTCTGCGCATCACCTCGCATGAGGATAGGCGCCACACATTGTGCGAACCGTCTGCACTGCAGGCCTGCGCGAATAGGCCTTGTGCACTAGGGGCCTACCTGTAATAGGCCTGCGCACAGTGCCCAGTGCACAAGCTAGCCCCTGCACGCACGAAAGAAGACCTGTGCGCTTGTAGGCTAGCCTGCAGCGCGTCGACCAGGGCACAGCCACCTCAGGCAGTGCGGCGTTATCGCTCAGGCAACACATTGCTGCCACTAGTGGAGGAGACCCTCCTCCCTCATTTTTTATGTCAAGCATCTTTTTCTCCTCTCTTTTCACTAGATTTTGCCACTTGGTGTGAATTCAACGATTCTAAAATTTTATAAATTTCCTTTCCCCTCCCATTTCTCCCCACACTTCCATTTTTCTATTTTTCAAGATTTAGAGAGAGAAAGAGACAGATAGTAGTCCAGTGAGAGAAGAAGAGAATGAAAGAAGAACGGTGAAGGAGAAAATATCAAGGTTTCAAAGAATCTAGTATTTATTTTGATGTCTTAAAGAGTATTTTTTTAGATAAACTAATTTAATATGATTGTGATTTTGCTTGTTTTGTATGGCTCTGTGTTCAGATGAGTCGAATTGTTCTTGTTTTCAAACATGCTATATGAATTGAAGACACTTGATGAATTGCATGTAATAAATTTATATAATTGCCTTGTAAAAAAAGTACAAAAGAAAAAAAAAAGAGAAAAGTGAAATGAAGCTTGTATGGTCTGAAGTATATTTGTATTGACATGCATATTGCATCAAGTGTCTCGTTAGGCTTTTTATCTCTAAGGGGTATTTGTTCCTCTTACGCTTCAGGGCTGTTTCTCCCTCCCCTATCTGGTCTGTAAAGACGTAAGAGAACCACTCCCAGTGGATGATGGCGTATCCTTTGACGAGAGTGGTATCTTCCTATATGTAGGGGTCACCTGTGGCTAAGTAAGTCGTGACTATATTTATCTGTTATGGCCACTATGGTTGATACGACCGTGGTCATAAATCATATCATGGTTGGCCAGCTAGAAATGGGACTCAGTAAATTGTCGTATCTGTATCTAATTTAGTCATTCCACTTGAATGGTTGGAAATATGTATATGCCCTCAGAGATGGAAGTTATAACAACTTCGCGAAGTAATGATATGAAAATTTGAGTATTTCATGATTTATTTGATTTTTTCTATTATGTGGATGTATGTTTGGTTATTTTTATTAACGTAATATTTTCTTAATAAATAAATTATTTTTATAATGTGAGATACGTAAACGAGGAGGTTAAATGGTAAGCTCTTAAGTCAAAATAATTAACTTTTAAAACCTTATGATATTAATTTAATATTCTTTTCCTTATTGAACATATGGAACTCACTTTTTTCATGCTCCCCCCCTCCCCCACCCCAGAGGAAGAAAGTGAGGAACCGTAGACTGACTTACCCTTAGAAGTCTATGAGAATTCCATGGATCCAAAAGTCTGAGTGCATGACTGTTCCCGCGCTCTGATGAGTCTAATAGCATAGTGAAAGGAGTGGCCCCTATGTTTTGATTTGTATTTTGCAGTCACTTCTGACCTCAGTACATGTATGTATTGGAACTCATATGTATTTATAAGGGATTTTTAATAATTTTATTCCACTGCATAAATTTTATCATGCACTCGTTATTTTGTATCTGTATCTGACACCCATTTGCATTAAATAGCACTTGGGATATCACATCTAGTGTGGTGAAAAATGAAGAAATGTTGTGGCCCAAATTTATGGGTCATTGGGGTTAATGCCCCGAACGTCTGGTTTGGTGAGATTTATATATGTGTATTGCATGAAGTTGTGAATGTGTGTGTGAAAACATGACTAAGGGGTCCTTTTGGATCGCAGCATTACTTTTATCATATTTTATAATTGTGGATGGTATTTTCTATGGTGAGCTTCTGTGCGGAGCGAAATATGAATGGTTGAGGCCATTTTGAAGGGTCAGGGGTTGAAGCTGTAACACCCCGCTCATCACTGTGCTAAAATGATCTAGAAACTCTATTTATTCGGGCCTTTGGCCGCCCTAAATTTAAATTAATTTATATAATTCTCGAGATCACTGTGCACGTCCCCTCCGCGCGCATAGTACGAGGTCAGGACCTATGCGCGCATCCTGTTGTGTACAGGCGGGCCGTCCGTACGTCACTTCGCATATGAACTGATGCCCTACACTGTGCGCACGCTGTTCGCGCTGCAAGCCTGTGCAGATAGGCCATGTGTGCTTGGGACCTGTGTGCCCGCAGGCTAGCCCCTGCGCGCACGACAGCAGGCTTGTGCACCTACAAGCTAGGCTACAGCATGCCAGCTGAGCTCTGCCACCTCGGGGAGAGCTCTGTCAGTGTCGTGCCGCCACTTCGATGGAGCAAATTTTCCTCCCTCTTTTTTCATGCCAAGAATCTTTTCCTCCTCTCTCTTCACTAAACCACTTTGCGTGAATCCAACGGTTCTGAAATTCTATAAATTATCCTTCCCCTTCCCCTTCCCTTTCCCTTTCCCTTCCTCTCCACACTTTCATTTCTTCCATTTTTAAAAGATTTAGAGAGAAGAGAAAAACAGTAAAATAGTGAGAGAAGAAGAAAAAGAAATGAAAACGGTGAAGGAAAAAAACATCAAGGTTTCGGTAAAAAATCTAGTATTACTTTTGACGTCATAAGGAGTATTTTTAGATATACAAATTTAATATGATAGTTATTTTGTCTGTTTTTCATGCTTCTGTATTCAATCAGTCGAATTATCTGATTTTCAAGCATGTTGTGTGATTTCCTGATACTTGTTGAATTTGTATGTGATAAATGTAATATGTAGTCCTTGATAATAAAAAAATAAAATAGAAGAAAAAGAAAAAGAGAAAAGTGGAATGAAGCTTGTATGGTTCGAAGTGTATATGTATTGACATGCATATTGCATCAAGTGTCTTGTTAGGATTTTTATCTATGAGGGGTATCTGTTCCCCTTACTCTTTGGGATATCTATTTTTTCCTCCTCTATCTGGTCTAAAAAGACATAAGAGGACTGCTCCCAGTAGATGACGGCAGCCCTCTCACGAGAGTGGTATCGCACTATCTGTAGGGGTCACTTGTGGTTAAGTAATGTTGTGACTATAGATTATTTGTTAGGACCACTATGATTGGTACGACCATGGTCATAAATCGTACCATAGTGATGCGGAACCCTAAGACCCTTGCTTGAATCTTAGAACTCTTCAATCGTTTTAGAATGGAATTTAGATCACAAGTAAAAAAGGAATCAAGTTTGTTCAATCACCCAAATGGTAGAAGTTAAAGAGAATCCAAGAAAGATAAATGATATCTCTTGAACCCAATCCAAACAAGTACCAAGAACAATTGAAATTGGAAATCAAAATTGAAATACAAGTGATAGCAATTGTATTCCAAATTAACACCTTGTGCATAAGGTGAAAAGAAAGCCAAAACACTCTCAACTCAATTCTGAAATGTTTGATTATAACTCTTGATGTTCACAAATAAGAGTTCCTTTGGTATTTATAGCCAAAGAAATCAATGATAAGTTACAATACAATAACTACAATTGTAACTCCCACAATAACTAGGTTAATTATGTGATAATTACAATTGTAACTCCAACAATAACTAGGCTAATTATAGGCATAGAATTTATGTAACTCCTTGTAACTCTAATCTTCTTAACCAACACCATTAATTGTTTGTGACACCATATAGTTATGGGCTCATTCTTGTAATAACACTGAGACAAGACTTAAGCCCAAAATGAGTTATACTTAACTATATGGGCTTAATTAACTCAAACTAAAATAAAACAATCCAAAATACTTAAAAAAACTCAACTAATCCAGCCCATACACAAAGCTTATTCATTCATTATCAATAAGACTCAAACAAGCCAAAATTATCCCAAATCACTTAAATCCAATTGAAGTTACGAATTTGGGCTGTTCAAAAAGCTCATATTTGAACTTTCCACAATTGGTCATCCCATCATCCACATGTTTTTGAGTAAAAACTTGGAGCAACTCTTTAAGCTTCTTTGCCTTTAATCTTATTACTGGTCCGCTGAAACTTTCCAGGTTTGGAACTGTATTTTTGTTTACATCATTTGAAATTTGTTCCAAGTCACCTTCTGATGCTCTTTGAGTATCTTGAGTGTTTTTAGCCTTGTTTGCATCACATAGTTTGGTAAGCCATAAGTGGGCCTGAGTAAATTGCCGTATCTATATCTGATCTGATCATTTCACTTGGGCAGTTAGAAATCTGTATTTGTATCTGCCCTCAGATATGGAAGTTTATAACAACTTCGTGAAGCATGACACGAAAAATCTGAGCATTTCATGATTTATTTGATTTTCTTTATTATTTAGCATGATACATATATATTTGATTTTCTGTGCTAATGTACTATTTTGATATTCAAATAAATAGTTTTTTTTTCCTAATGATGAGTTAGGTAAACAAGGAAGCTAATCAATAAGATAAAATAATAAACTTTTAAAATCCTACGATGTTAATTTAATACTGTTTTTCTTACTGAGCATATGAAACTCACTATTTCCATACCCTTCCCCCCATATGAGGAAGAAAATGAGGAATCACATACAAACCTATCCTTGGAAGTCTATGAGAAACCTGTGAATCCACAAGTCTAAGTGTATGTTTGTTCCCACACTCTGATGAATTTTAGTAGCATAGTGGAAGAAATGGCCCTCATGTTTTGTATTTTGTACCCATTTCTGGCCTCAGTGATGTATGTATTTAGAACTATATATATGTATCTGTAAGGGATTTGTTAAGGTATTGATTCTATTGTATAAAAATTATCATGCACTCATTATTCCGAATCTGTATCTGACACCCAATTGCTTTAACTAGCACTTGGGATGTCACAGAAGCCCCAATGAATTGATATAGTATTGATGGCAAAGGTAATTAGAAGTTTTAAATTTGAACAAAAAAATTTAGAGATAAGAATAAATCACTAGAAATTGTTGGGAATGGATAAAATCAATGTATGTGTATTCATGGGGAAGAATGGGATACTAACTACTGCTGAGTGTAAATGTTTAATTACATATATACATACATGGGAGAAGCTGGGATAACAAATGTTGTTGAGTATTGGAGATGAGCAGTTAAAACAGAAATATGAAGAAAGAAGAGGGTAAGTCAAAATACCAAAAAGAATGGGAAGGGAAAAAATATGCAAATAAAATAGAAATAGGAAGAAAAAAGAGGTAATTCAAAATACCAGAGAGATTGGGAAGGGAAAAAATATTCAAATAAAATAAAAAATAGGAAGAAAGAAGAGGGTAAGTCATAATGCCAGAGAGATTGGGAAGGGGAAACATGTTAAGTAAAAAAAAAAAACATAACAGAAGACATTTATGTAGTATGGGAGAAGGAGAGATTGAGATTAGCCTGTGATTACAATAAGTTTAACATACCTAAATGAGTTGTAACTGAGGAGTGGCTAGGGAGATTTGGGAAAAGCTGGCAGTATCAGAGTGAGAGACGTGTAGGATAAAAAGTCTGGTTACATAGTATTTCCTTCCGTAGGTGTTGTTTATAAATTTATCTTATTGGACAAAGTAGCTCATTATGTTGTAAATTTTCAGAATAAGTAATATAGAAACAAGAATCGGATGTATAGGAAGCATGCATTCAGACTTAATGGAATACAGGAAACTTTTAAGGAGATTTGCATATCAATGAGTGGGTTTGTGTGAAGATATGGCCACTGGCACCAAACATAGGAATAGGCAACATTATAGATTTTGAATGTTAGCTTCAACGGGTTATGTAATTTCTTTTTTATTTACTGGTTTGCGCAATATAACATATTAGAGTTGAGAAAATAGATACATGATGAAATAACATATAGAGAAGAAGAAACATTTTACTCATAGATTGGATGCGACTGTGGAATTGAAATGTATTACAGTAAATTTTATGGAAATGAGAATGACAGATGAGTTGACAACTAATTTCGAGTGTACAAGTTGTCACACTGATGTCCACCCACTGTTGAATAGTGCAAATAGTTTTCTTGTGCATTTTTTTCAATCATCATCTAATTTTCTAAATGGTTTGACAACTCTTAATTTAATAGGATCGTATAGATCTTTGTACTAAAGAATGATCCTCCATCTTCGATTTCAAAAATTGAGTAATTTGAAGCCATCAATTTAATCATGTACCTGTGACTTCCTTCATCCTAATTCATACAATTAATCCCAAACCACATATCAACTTGACTTTGATATCACGTCTTGGGTGGTGAACTACAAATGTAATTAATTGTGTAAATTAAGATAATCTCCAAATTAATTGGCATGAAGTAATGATAATAATAATAACAAGATAAATTAATGCAAAATCAAGCAAAATAATAAGCAGATAGTATCTGTAAAATAAAATAGATACAAGATTTTATATGAAAAATCCTCTCGTATAGAGGAAAAAATTATGAGTTAAAATTTGAATCAAATTTATTATTAACGAAAATAAGTATAAGGTAATTTGCTGAAAATTAAATTCAGAAAAAAAAAACCGAAAGCTTTTCTTGTATTTTCTATGTAGAATTTGAGGAGAGAGGTAACCAAACAAAAAAATTAATTTTTGCTTTCCTCATAAAAAGACTAAATAGATGATGTCATTAATGATGTCATTGATAAGTGTTGAATGTTTTTGTCCTAATCTTAAATCTTCTCTTTCTTTGATTAATGTAAACAAAGAAAAAAAAGAAAGGAGAGAGATTGAATATGTTGATAATCAGCTTATAAGTATTTAATTTGTACAATAATCTCTCTTACCAAACCCCACTTCCTCTAAACTTGATTATCAATAGCACCAACACCTTTGTGGTTGCCTGCAGGAATCACTTCTTCATTAAGAGGATGTTGAAGCTTGTAGTATCTGCTATGGATAACGTGCACATCTTTCATACCTGTATATAAACATATACATATATATTATTAAAGCGGTTATCACCAAAAATGCATTATGAGAAATAACATTTTTCCTAAATTCTGCTGTATTAAAAATTAAATTAGTACTAATACATAATTATGTATATATACTAAATTTATGTTTAGTGTTACATACATGTTATATTTTAAAAATTAATTATACAATATATAAACTGTAGATAATTAAAAATTAAATTTTAATTATTTTTTAAAAAGGTTTTGAATGACTAATTATTATAAAAATTATTCAAATGTATAGAGCACATGATTTCTACTCAATTAAAAATTAAATTCTATTTTGATACTTTAAAAATTTAAATAGATAATTATTATATGTGTTATTATATTAATTTTATTTTTATATTTTAAAGTTTAATTAGATAATATTTACAATTTTATTTCTATGAACTATATATAATTATAATTATCACATTAATTATATTTTATATTTTAAAATTTGAGTGAATAATATAAAATTTTTTATCTTCGTATCATATATAACATATATTTTTTATTTTTAGTTTTAAAAAATAAAAGTAATACTATAGGACGTTTTTCAGTATTATATGTGTATGTATTGATTATAAATTAACTATCACTAAAAACTCGCATCAAAATGTTTTCTTAAAATAATTTTTTAATATTTAAAAAATATAAATATAGTTATTTAAATCTTAAATTAATTAATCCAAAATAAAATGTCCTTCTTATTTTAAAAATTAAATCAAATTAATTTTGTATGCATTTTTTTTTTTAGTAAAATTAAAATAACACATCCTACTAGCCATTCATCAATTATGTAACGACCCCGAAAACTCCAAATGTGATAAATTATAAATTTAGCGCGAAAGTAAAATAATAAATTAGGGTTTACATTCCTTACACAATAGCTGAAAGTACCAAATAGGGCTTACGAGAATGATCAATCTAAAAGAACAACTAATAACTAAATAAATAAATTTAAAGTAAACAAACGTAATGTCCTACTTGCAACCCTCTTGTGAATCGGGCTCTGGATCCTGGTCCTATTGATCTTAAATGGTAAATGAAAGAGTGAGCTACACTAGCCTACTAAGAATATCACGCTACTCACCGACACAGAAATGAAGGTTGGTAGAAATCGTAAAAATAACTAATAAACCTCTTAAGTTAAGTAAATTCGTTTATCATAAATAAAATCATTTACTGCATACTTACCGTAGCGAGATTTTCAAAAATAACCTATAGAGTCAATAACATAACACATATCATAATTTCATATGCAATCAGTCGGAACAACAACTTTTCCTTTTTTTCTAGCCTACTAGTATCTATAGGGGTTCATAGGGATGTCCCCACTATGCGTGAACTCTCTTTTTATATTTTACCATTAACAGGCTGTCCTCATACCCCGTCTGGTATGAGCGCTAAAAGATACCATCCCTCAATATCCTGTTCAGTATGAGGGTGAAACGGACCATTCCCATACCCCGTCCGGTATGAGCACCAAATTACCAAAACTCGATACCCCGTCTGGTATGAGGCAACGTTCACGTTAAGGTTTCTTATATACCTGGTCCGTCCACCATTTCTTAGGAAATCCAGTAAGGCTGTCAATTCATCCATCCCCTTAATCAAATAATTCCCCTTTTTCTTTTAATTTTCAATTTTCTAATTCAACATAGTCACACAAAACAAGCAAAACATGCATAAAAGGAATATAATCGCATCATCATACCAATTTTAGTGTATTACCATACACTTGAAAACTGTAAAATCAAGCAATCGGTTAAACATAACAAACAATAGTAAATAACTGGTTCTGGCTCCATTAGTAACCTGTAATTAATTATGAATGTTTTCTAAGTTTCATAAAATATCATATTATTTAAAATTAAACTTCAATTCTATAACAGGGAATAAGGTGATGGATTCTTACGCAAATTGATGTCCGAAATGTTAAACTTTTGACTACGCCTACTGGCGGTCTCCAAATTCCCTAAATTTTTCTTTGAAGATTAAAACGCACTTTAAGTACCTAAAAATATGCAAAAAATCTAAAATCAGTGTTAGAAACTCTTTTTAGCCAATTTCAGAATTCCAGCACGGCGGCTTCGCCGTGCTCCGGCAACGACACCACTGCCCGCATCAGTGATTTGCCTTGAGTCGGTCATTTTCGGTCATTTTTGGCTGAATTCGGCCGGTTTCGTACCAATCCCTGCGAGAAAACAAGTTAAGGGGCCTCGGTTGGTCGAAAAAAGTCAAAAAATCGAAACTCATAGGCAGCAGATTTCTCCGGTGTAGCGGCTCCGCTGGCTCACCTTCGTGATTGGATGTTTTGCTTTGGTCAACCTGTAGAGAAGGAAACAGTGATTACAATGGTGGAAGAATTATGCAGAACTGGAATCAGGAAGGGCTTCATCAGAGGCGATCTTTGTAATTTTTCGTGGCGGTGTTGTCGGGCTTTGCCTACAGTTTCCAGCCGATATGCCCGTCCTTTTGCTCCAATTTGGGCATGGGGGTGTTTAAAATTGAATTTCGAGTAAAAATTTTTTTTTTTTTACCTCTTTTGACGATTGGAAGTGGCTTCGGCGCAGCGATGGCGGCGGTCAACTTCCTTCCTAGCGGCTGGGTCTTCTTCTCCGGAGAGGGGGGAGGGTCTAACCGCTGGAGTTTGGTGTGAAGAGGGTTATTTATATCCATTCGTTTTTAATCTGGACCGTTCATCGCAATTTGATTTGAACCGTCTGATCGTATTTAAATAAAAAGTAGATTTGGACTGTTCAACGCATTTAAATTTGATCATTTGATCGCCTTTGGGGAGGGAACGGATTCGGGCCGTCTGTGCGCGCGGAAACGAATCTGGACTGTTCGATCACGGGCACGCGGATCGCCAGTGTGGCCTCCCGCGTGGCACCGCATCATCGTGACTTGCCATGTGGCGAGCTCCGGTTCGTCGGGGCTGCTGATTGGGCGTCCTACGTGGCACAATTTCTTTAAATTATATTTTGACTTCTAGTTTTTAATTTTTCTTTCAAAAATACTCATAGAACCCAAATTTTCACCCATTTTTTCAAAATTATTTTCATCGTCCAATTAATTTTCTTCATTTTTATATTAAAATAAAATTCAAAAAACTAAAAAATATATATTTATATATTAATTTTAATGTATTAAAATTAATTAATTAAGGGTATTACAAATTATGTAACTAAATAACAAACAAATAATATTTAAGAAAAACATAATTTACTTATAATTTTAATTTTTAATTTTTATTACTTTGGTATGAAATATATTATTAGATTTATTACAATGTGTTCATATTAAAATTAAGTACAATTATATATTTAAATATTCTAATTTAATCAAATAAAAATTTAGTTACTGTCAAGAAAAAAACTTTACAAACTAAAGCTTCCTAATTATAATTATACTGAAATATTAATCCAAAAATAAGAAATACATTTTTTAAGAAAATTTTTCTTATTTAAAAAAATAAAGGCAAACCAATAATAACATATAAATTCAACAACATCTTTGACCAATAAAATAATATATATACACACAAGTATACATTTTGTAGTTTGGTCAGTTCTTTATCAGATGGTGCGGCAGCAAATCTACAGAAAATATTGAAGGTAATATATCAGAGATTCTTCTGGTATTCTATGTAAAAATTTATTTAAATAAAAAATCATAAAGACGTGAGAATATGTATGTATATATATGTACCTACATATTGTAGGTAATTAACAATAAAAGTGATTTATGATTTTGATAAATAAAAATTTGGCTCCAATTACCTGCACCCTTCAAGCACCTTCTCAAGCATTTTAAGGTAAGTACTCTTGTTTACAAGGATCTCGATCAACAAAAACTATGTAACCCTAAAAATTGTTACATATGCGAAAATAATTAATCATAAGTATCTTTTTTTTCAATTAATTTAAGAATTCTGTGTATATGTTAATATTAATATTACAAAATTACAATAAAAATATGAATATAAATGATAGTCTAATAAAATCTTAAAATAAACACAAGAGATGTTTCAAGTCAATATCTTGTATATGATAATTTTTATAAACTAAATAAAGATAGAACAAAAAAAATGAAAAAGTTGACACAATCTAATAAATTGTGAAAATGATTTTACTGAAAAAAATAATGTAAAGGCCTAGAACTTAAAATGAAATAAACTCATGAATTAAATGTGGAAGTAAAATAATAGAGTTTAGGGTCTACATTCTTTACATAATAATTTAGAATGCCCAATAGAGCTACGGAACGTCCCTTTTAAAAAAAATTATGAAAATCAAAGAAATAGACAAAAAACCAATAACTAAGTATTTTAGAACGATCTTCATTAGCTTTTGAAGGGAGTTCGTGTGGTGAACTTATTCACAACCCTCTTGTTGATTGGGATCTGGATCTTGGTCTTCTTGATCTGAAATAGTTAATAAAAATGTGAGATATACTACCCCAGTAAGAATATCACACTACTCACCGATACAGAAACTGAAGATTGGTAAAAATCATAAAAACAACTAATAAAGCTCTTGATTTAAGTAAATTCATTTATCATAAGGAAAAACCATTTATTGCGTATATTTACTATTATGAAATTTCTAAAATTGATCTATAGGGATACAATAATTCAAATAACATTCCAATCTCATTTTCAAGTGAGCAATAACAACCACTTTCCATTTTTATTTGCTTACTAGTATTCTTGGGGCCCCATAAGAATGTCCCACTATACATGAATTAGTATTCAACATTATCAACTAACCGGTCGTCCACATATCACGTCCTGTATGAGTGCTAAAAATACAATCCCTCAATATTCCGTCCGGTATGATGGTAAATCGGGTCGTCTCCATACCCTGTATGGTATGAGACAACGTTCATGGTAGGGTTCTTTATGTGCCCAGTCTGTCCACCATCTCTCAGGATATCCAGTATGGCTACCATTCATTAATTCACATGACCAATCAATTTTTTTTACATATTAATTTTTAATTTCACAAATCAACCATAAATAACGCAAAACAAGCAATATATATATATTAAGGAAGTACAACTGGATCATTTAACCATTCTAGTATATCATTATACATTTAAAATTGTAAATTCAACAATCAGTTAAACAGGACAAATAACGAACTAATCGGTTCTAACTCCATTAGTAACCTGTAATTATTCTCAAAGTTTTCTAAATTACACAAAATACCATATTATCGATTATTAAGTTTTAATTCTATAACAACGAATAAGGTGAGGGATTCTTACTCGAATCGGTGTCTGAAATACCGAACTTTCTACTACATTTACTAACGATCCTTAAGTTTTCTGAATTTTTATGCAGAGATTAAAATAAGTTTCATGTATCAAAAAATATTCCAAAAAATTCAAAATCGGTATTAAAAATCTTTTTCAGTCAATTTTAGAATTCCGACACGGAGACACCGCTGTGCTCTAGTGATGGCACCACCGCACACAACGGTGGTTTGCCTCGACCTGACTGTCTTTGGCTAGTTTTAGTCTGTTTTGGCCGGTTTTATATCCATCCCTACGAGAAAACACGTTAGGGAACATCGACATTTTCCTTCAGTCAATCTATAGAAAACAGAATGGTGAACACAATGGTAAAGAAATCACATGAAATGGAAAACGGGAAACAGGAAGGGGCTCATCGGAGGCGGGTTTGGGTTTTGTACGCGACGGCGTCGCTGGGCTGTGCTAACAGTTTCTGGCTCATCCGTCATTCCTTTTACTCTGATTTGGCCATGAGTGTGCTCAGAATCAAATTTCTAGCGGATAAAAGAATTTTTTCCTTTTTTGACGGTTGGAGATGGCTCTAGCTCGACGGCCGGCGGTGGTCGGCTCCCTTCTCTAGCAACTGGTTCTTCTTCTCCGATGGGAAGCTTGCAGCTAGGGTTTGGGTTCGGTGTGATACGAGATATTTATACCCGTCTCGCTTAAATCTATGTTGTTCATTGCGTTCGATCTCGACCATCCTATCGTGTTTAAAGAGAAAATGAATCCAGATTGTTCATCGCGATTTGATTTCGGTCGTCCGATCGCATTTAAAGAGGGAACGAATCTAAACCGTTCATCGCGTTTAATCGCGACTGTCCGATCGCGCATAAGGAGGGAACGGATCCGAACCGTCCACGCAGCGGGAACACTTCTGGATTGTCCGATCGCAGGCACGCGGATCGCCAGCGTAGCCTCCTGCGTGGCACCGAGTCAGCGTGCCTTACCACTCAGCGCGCTCCAGTTCGTCAGGATTGCTGACTGGGCGGTCCTACATGGTACAATCTTTTTTAATGGCGTTTTGACCTCCAGTTTCTGATTTTTTTAAAAAAAACACCATCCAAACCCAAATTTTCAACTATTTTTCCCAAAACTAATTTCAATTTCACCTTCAAGATATTTTTTTTATAATTTCACATTAAATAAAAATTTATTAATTTCAAAATTATATTTTTATATATATTTTTTAAAATTTTAAAATTAATTTCGAGTCAAATTCTAGGCCTGGGTATTACAAATAAATTAACTAAAAAAATAGTTTCCTTAAACAATTAAAATAAAGAATTAGATTAATCAAAATAACATTTGAATGTGGTTAAAAAAACATTATAAATAAGATTAAATTTACTTAAGATGAAAAAGGAAATATTTCTTATTTTTATATAACAAGAGTGAAAAATATAAAAAGAAAAGAAAGGAATTAGAAGAAAAAATTGAAAAAGATAAAAAAAAAAAAATAAATGAAGGGAAAAAAAGTGGGGCCCATGAAATCCATATTTTTCAAGCTTTCAAAAAAAAAAGGAAAAAAGGAAAAAAAACAGTGTTTGAAGGTGGTGTCTCTATGTATGTAAAATCGAAATTCATGCCTTTTAACTTGGAACTGGATGTTGGCATAAAGCATGACAACTGCTATTGACAAGAAATGCTAAGACCAAGGTTAACAATGGAAAGGAGACGACCATGGTGTGAAATTTAATTGGAAAATATATATATATATATATATATATATTGCTGGTTCTGAAAAAAGATTTGTAGCAACTTTGATATATTTATAGTATTAATTAGAGGTTTTTCTCCTTAATTTCTAAAAAAAAATATTAGTTATCGAGAAATTTGTTTTGGAAATGCATTTGTGACTGCCAATATATGTGCTAATTTCTTGGGAGTTACTTTTGTAATACCCAGGTTCAAAAATCAGTTCGGGATTATTTTCTTTATTATTTCAGTGATTAGTATGATATCTTTATTGGGATAGTGTAACTCACCCTTTAATTAACTATTTCATATCAAGAAGACCAAGAACCAGATTCCAATCAGCAAAATATTTGTGAGTAGTTCACCTCCTGGATTTCCTTCAAGTGCTAGTGGAGGTTAACCCTTTAGGATATCTATTTATTATTTTTTAATTATTGTTTGATTTTTTTATGAACCAATGTAGAAGGGACATTCCCGTAGTCCTATTGGGCATTTTAATTTACTGTGTAAGGATTTAAACCCTAACTTTATTGTTCACTTCTGTATTTAAATAATAAATCCTTTTATTTTAGTCAGACTTTTAA
>NW_019014664.1:2456211-2470627 GCF_000150535.2 Carica papaya | reverse complement strand
AAAAATTAATGCTTCAAGGGGATTACATGGGAATGTGCAAGTAATGGTTAAATATTGCTATAATATTCACATAATTGAGGTATTGTTGCTTTGCCTTATTTGTGTTATACTTTGGTTTTTAGAATTAGGTTAAGAAATTAGAAACATATAAAATGCTTATTTAAATAGTTGATGTTGAACTAAAGAAGAGGAAGAAGGAAAATAAGTACGAAGGGGAATTTAAGGGGCAATCTCACTTCTTCATATAAGAAAAAGGCTATCATTTAACATTGACCATTCACTTTCTCTTATCAAATGGAACTTTTGATTGCACAAATCTATTAAAAATGCATAAAGAACAGTTATTTCAAATTCACATCCCTTTCTTTTTCTTGAATATGTAGGTATAAAGGCAAATGCACTTTCTATGATGTCCCGATACCCGGTAAGGCATCAGTGTCCATGACAGATTAGTATACGAGTGCAAGAGATAATATATATATATATATATAAGTGGAAGTAAATTATCCCTTACATATACCAAATGTATGTCACTGAGTTTAATGAATTAGCTACACATGTTTTATAAAATAATGTTAAGCTATTTCTATAAAATACAAAAAGAATTCTATTAGAGTACAACAAAATAAGAAGCACTCGTCGTCTACTAGTTTGCAAAGGGATCCAAGCAAGCATCTAGAGTTGATCAAGAGGCTGCGTTTTCACTATCAACATCATCTGGGGGGATGAATTAGGGGTGAGTTTCATGAAACTCACTAAGAAAAATAGTATTTAAATCACGTTATCAAAGTTTTAAAAGTTATTTTTTTAATTAAAAACTATTTATTACCTTTTCATCAATCAACCTTACCTTCAGAGATCATCAGATGCTGTATATTTAGAAACTTCTTTAATTGTGAAGATCATTTTGAATGCATATCCAACTCATAGAAATAATGGTGGGAGAATGAGAATTATAAGTTATCAAGAACCAAAACAGTAATTAAGCAGTAAACATCGACAATAATCTTAGACCTAACAAATCAATCGTTTATTTCAGTTCAATTTTAAAGATCTTTACGGGAAGGCGTTAGGACATATATCAACTGATGGCAGAGGGGATCCCCAACTACCATTATGAATGAAAAACAGTGCAATGCAGTACGATATATCGATCCATATTCTATGACCACAACATTACGATGCCACTGTAGCCCTTACAATCAATCATGATCCGCTCTCATCAGAAGGGACACTAGTGCCATTCATAGGGCAATGTTCACCAACAGTCGGTGACAGTTAGATCAAATACGCCCTCAGTGATAACAGTTAACAAATTGCAATCTTTTATTTTGTTATCAAACAGAACAAAGGATATTAATTCAACAACAAAATTTAAAATAATCGGATTTAAAACTAATTCAGCTTTGTGGAACCCTTTTTTCCTAAATTTAGACCCGATAAGGGCCTCTTAGATAAACCTAGCCCACCAAGGGCCCACTAAACTAAACTGGACCCGAGGGTGATCCTTCAAACTATCCCAACCTGGATTTGGAGAGGACCCAAAAAGGTTCTGTTGACCTAAGTCGAGTACAATAAGGACTTAATGACCCGAACCTAGATCCAAATAGATTCGTTTACCTTACTTGGCCCTAAACCTGGTGGGTATTCGTAATCGACCCGACCTATAGACTGACCTAGCCCAAATGAGGGCCTATTTGACTTACGTGGACTGATTAAGGTCCATTAAATTAACCCAGCCCATAAGGGCCCAACACAAATCAAACCCGTATCAGTTAGGATCCTTAAAACACTTTGGCCCACCAAGGCCTAACCCAGGCCCAAAAACCCAAACTGCTAGGGTTCTTAAACAACTAGGCCATCAAGTTTCCTTTTTGGGTCGATGCCCATTTAGAAAAACTCTCTTAGTTATCACCTTACAGGTGAAGTCGAGAGCCCAAACCTAGGCCCAATTAGCGTGCCCACACGCAGCGTGCCATGGGATAGCTATCTTGGCCGTTTGGCTGGGTGGGATAGGCCCTTCCCATCGGAAACTCGGTCATGCAGCACAAACACACACCTGTGGGCCTCTCGACATGCTGGCATGCCTAACAGAACTGCGCTGTGCACACACATACATACATATATCCCTACTCGTATACCAGCACGCACATGCCTTGACACAATCGTGCCTTCACCAACCAGATCTACTTTTTCCATTTCATTTGTGGGTTTCCCTTTATTTCAACTCGAAATCAAAGTCAAATATCTAGAATCATCGAATCATCAACATGCATTGAATATTATATCATACTTTCATAAAATCAGAAGCAAACACCAACGAAGTGTCATGCATTACGGAAGCAACATGTAAACCTGACTCATTTTAAAGGTTTTCAAAATCATAAAAACATACATTTAAAGCATGAAGAGAAATACTAAATCCCTTACCCTACTGAAAAGTCCTTGGGCCTAAGAAAAGAAGAGGTTGTTCGCAGTTGTTTGAAGGGGAAAGCTCAGTGCAGTAGTGAGTTCGACGGTGTTGGAGAAGTTATCTGGGTTGCAAAGGAGGTTCTACAAACAAGAGAAAAAAAGAAAAAGATAAAGCTTCACAAATTAGTTGTTTGACACCTGAAAGGAAGAATAGGACCGATGAGGGAAGAAGAGAACTCACCATATGAACGTGGAAAGCAAAACACAATTGGTTTTACTGTGGTGGAGAAGAATGGAGTGCAGTTGTCTCCTTGTCTTTTTTAGCCTCTCTCTCTCTATTTATAAAAATAAAGAAGGAGAAGAAATGGGAGAGAAAGAGGGTCGATCAACCTTATAAAGACCGAAAGGATGTGTGTGATCCATTGGATCACACATCCATTCTTCACCACTGATCGGCCTTATGGGTGACCAATGTTATAGGCATCAATTGCCCTCGGGCCACCTAGCAAGGGGTGGCAGTTCGGGATAATGGTCGATCACATTCGACCATTGTTCACCACATGTGGCTAGTAGGCCTGACACATGGGTGCGACCTTCTCTGCCCGCGAGGCATGCATGCCCGTGTGTGTTTCTTCTTTTTTTTGTAAATTTTTTTTTTTAATTTTATTTTATATTTTCCTTAAATTTATTTTCTAATATATATATATATATACCTGAATAAATTTAAGGTTTAAAAATAAACACAGAAAATAATGTGAAATTTTTAAAAGAAACGAAAATTCGATTATAGTAATCTGGATAGGTTCAGAGGTGTTACATTCTCCCCTCTCAAAAAAACTTTTGTCCTCCAAATTTGAAAATTCAAAAAATCTCGGGATGCTTTTCCCACATCTCGTCTTCTAGTTCTTAAGTGGTCTCATCAGGAGAGTAATTTTTCTAAACAACCTTGACCATGGGAATAGTCTTGTTCCTTAAGACCTTCTCCTGTTAGTCGATGATCTTGACGAGTTATTCTGGGTATGACATGTCCAACCGGACAGGAAGTTGTCGGTGCGAAATGATATGAGAAGGATCATGGTGATACTTCTTAAGCGTTTAGACATGGAAGACATCGCGCAACCTCATGAATTCTGGTGGCAAGGTAACACGGTAAGCTACTGGGCCGATGCCCTTCAAAACCTCAATAGGTCCCACAAGTGAGGACTTAGTTTCCCTCACTAGACAAAGTGCATGCTTCCCTTGTATGGGAAGACCTTAAGAAAAACTTGATCACTAACCTCGAACACCAAGTCCTTTCTGCGGTTGTTAGCATAGCTTTTCTGTTGATTCTGAGTGATGACAAGATTCTTGCATATGAGAATGATATTACTGGCTGTTTCCTAAATAAGGTCGGTCTCCAAACGTCGTCTGTTTCCAAATTCGCTCTTGTAAGTGGAGAATTAGTAAGGCCAGCCTTAGAGTGCTTCATAGGGCGTTATGCGTATACTAGAGTGATAACTGTTGTTGTTGGCAAACTCGATAAGGGGAAGATGGCGATCCCATCTATCACCAATGTCTAGCACACAAGTGTTAACATGTCCTCCAGTACCTGAATGGTCCTCTTGGCTTAACCATCTATCTATGGATGAGGTGGTGCTGAATGATAGACTAGTGCCTAGAGATTTCTAACAAGTCCAAACTTGAGATGTGAAACAGGGGTCCCTGTCAGAGACTATAGAAACTAGAACACCATGGAGTCTAACTATCTCCTAAACATATAATTTTGTTAGCTTATTAATGTATATGTGGTTTTCACGGGTAAAAAATGAATCGATTTGGTCAATCTGTCAACTATGACCCAAATCATTGGACGTGAATCCCATTTTTGGTAATCAAGTGATAAAATCCATGGTCATATGTTCCCACTTCTATTTCAAATTAGGAAGACATTGGAGTAAACTACTAGGCCTTTGATGTTCTACCTTAACCTGTTAATACAGAAGGCATCTGAAGATAAAGTCAATAATGTCACGCTTCATACCTTGCCACCAAAAGTGGCGTTTCATTTGTGCTACAAGATTGATAGGAAGCTTAGAGGCATCAGCCTCCTTGAGAACGTCCAATCTGAGCTTGGGGTCCTTGGGCACCCACAATCGTTCTCAGAGTGTAACGATACCATTATCAAACATTCTAAAGTTGGACTGATCTACAGGGTTTAACTTCTCCTTCTATTTTTGCACATCAAGATCTATAGATTGGGCCTTCTAAGTTCTCTGAATGATAGTGGGCTGGGATCAAATTTGATCAAGGTAAGCACCTTCACCACGATAACTCAATTGAAGTTCTTGGACTGCGTTGAGCAGTTTCCAAAATGAAGTCAAGATTGTGGCTAACATGACAGCATTTTTTATACTCAAAGCATCCACAATAGCATTGTCTTTACTTAGATGGTGCAGGATTTTGTAATCATAATCTTTCAATAGATCCATCTAATTTCTCTGCCTCATGTTGAGTTCCTGCTGAAAAAACAAGTACTTTAAACTTTTATAATCTGTATGAATCTCAGAAGTCTGACCGTACAAATAATGTCATTATATTTTTAGGACAAAAACAATGACCACCGACTCAAGGTTATGAGTGGCGTAGTTCTATTCATGTGGCTTCAACTGTTGGGAACCATAAGTTACTACCCGACCGTGTTGCATGAGCACGCAACCCAAACCAATATGGGATACATCATAGTATACCTGAAAACCACCGACATTTTTTAGAAGAATCAAGACTGGGGTGGTAGTCAACCGACACTTGAGCTCAACAAAACTCTTTTCACAACTAGGATCCTAATAGAATTGAACACACTTCCTAGTAAGATAGGTTAAAGGAGCAGAAATGTGAGAAAAGTCCTCGATAAAGTGGCAGTAATATCTTGTCAATTCCAAGAGGATTTAAAGCTTGGTGACATTAGTTGGCTGATTCCAATTGACCAGTACCTCAACCTTCGAGGGGTCGATAGAAATGCCATCATTGGAAATGACATGATCAAGGAAAAAAATCTTATCCAACCAAAAGGAGTACTTGTTGAATTTGGCATATAGTTTATGTTGTCGAACAGTTCTTAGAACATAAGCTAGATGGAAAACATGATCATCAAAGTCTTTGGAATACACGAGAATGTCGTCAATGAAGACAACAACAAAATCATCCAAAGCAGGCTTGAAGATCCTATTCACAACATCCATGAAGATAGAAGGGGCATTAATTACCTCGAAGGGCATGACTTGAAACTCAAAATGGCCATACCGATAGCAAATCACCGCCTTAGGAATGTTTTTGATTTTAACCCTCAATTGGTGATATAACCTAACTTGAGGTCAATCTTAGAGAAGACTGATGCACCATGTAACTAGTTGAACAAGACATCAATACAGGGCAGGGATACTTGTTCTTGATTGTCACCTGATTAAGTTTCCTGTAGTCAATGTACAATCGGAGGATCCCATTTTCTTCTTAGTGAACAAATTTGGGGCTCTCCGTGGATAATTAGTAGGTCGAATAGACCTCTTCTCATGTAATGCAATCAACTGGTGGTGATGGGTGTCAAATTCACCAAAAATAAAATCCTCATTAACCAATAAAAATAAACTGTAGTAGTGGTAAAAAGGTTTGAATCCACAGATCGAAAAATATTTTTCTTCTTTGATCGACAAATGAAAAATAAATGAGGAGGGTTTTATGGAACTCGATGCGCGAAAAACAAACTCTTAGTTTCAAGTTAAAATCTAAAGAAATTATAAAGAGGATTCCTAGTTGATGAGATACCCAACTCCAGTAACGTAATTAATAATAGATGCAAGGATTAACTTTATTTAAACTAAAGTAAACTAGTTATAGTTGTTAGAAATGTTCTGACAAGTAATCCTTCCTTATTTTTAAACTAGCCAAGAAATGTTAATTGATTGGTTTTTTACTACCAAAAAGTCCTGGGGATGGCTGCAGGATTTAACTTGCCAATGGCCTTGAGAACTAAAAGAACCTGATTCAAGTCATTGGATTCATCAATGTGAACCGATCGACCAGATTAATTACCTCTTCAGTGCGACATTAAGCGCTGTGAGGTGCTAGAACTGCTTAAATAACTACGAATTTGAGTGATTCAACCAATTACTTACAACATCTACATACATTTGACAAGCCCTATTCAAACGAATTTAAAATAAAAAATATATGTAGTTATAGGAAACAAAAAAAATACCAAGGTTTAAAGTAAAATATGAGTTAAATTAGTTCAATCTCACAACTACATCACTGGAGTTCACCAAATCTCAACTAAGAAAAGAAATAAACTAGCCACTCATGGTGGATTTCAATATAGAAGAGTTTTTTAGTGATTAAAGGAGAAAAGAAATATGAAGAAGAAAAAGTGTTGTAGTAGGGAAATGCTTGTGCAGTGTCAAGCCGAAGGGAAGATGATTTTGCTTTAACAACTACCTCTTTTACAATCAAAGAGAGTTAGGTTTTTCTTATCTTTTGTTTTATTTCCAATCTCTTTCCTTAATTTTATCTTATCCTTATCTTTTCATAATGATTTCCTCATGATTTTTTGGTCCTTGGACAACGGCATGGAGGATATGTTCTCAAAAAGTTCGCCTTTTCTTTAAGCATACTACAAGTCGAGATACAAGCCTCAGGCAAGCTTGTTTCTATTATGCGCGGGTCTTTTAAATTGAAGTGTCATCTTGGTTTTGACCTAGGCTTAGCGAATCATAACCTGGGTCCTATCCTGCTGCCTTAGTTGCAAGTCGTGCCCAAGGGTTAGTTGTGTTTTCTTATTTCTACTGAAGTGCAAGCCCTGGGCAAGGGTTTTTTACAGGAGCCAATGCATGCTGCCGCTGTGGGGTCTTAGTGTTGCCGAAGGCTAAGACCGTGACAGATAGTAGTTCTACAGTTCTTGCTCTTGCTTCCTGTTGTTTTTCACGGCTTTAGGTTGCAACTCCTGTCTTGCATAAAAATGGATAAGATAACTTGATTAAGTAACAAACAATTCATTTTAGACACATAAAAGTAGGTGACAAGGATGTTATTTTTTCTCTCACACTTATCTGGTGGTTGCCCTCAAACACTACATAGTACACCCCATCAATACTTACCTCTTCACTTACAACTCAATAATTCCCAAACATCACATCACAACCCCCATGTTATACCTTAAACCCCAAATTGCAAGAATGATCATCAACTAGTAGTTTATAAGCTTGAGTTTCATAGAACCATATTTAAACATAACATGAGAGGGTTTTGCAAATTTAACGCATAAAAATTTTAAGGAGGGTGATCAATACCTAGTAGAACAGCCACCAAACATGTCCGTATATAAGGATTCATGCAATTGGTTTATGCCAAGAATAGAAAAGCTTGAGCACCTTCACTTGCTTGAAATGTCACCAACCTTTTGATGCGAGTACAAACATTTGTGATGAATGGCCCCCATTACTTAGTTGGTCATAGTTTCAAGTGACTACTAGCACTACTTATAGCCATTTGGCTAGAAGAGTAGATTATTATTATTCGTGCTCTTTTTTTTTCATTGTGAATGCATTTTACGCTCTATCTCACATTTTTATTCCAATTGTTCTTGAGAGTGAGTGCATTTTATGTTCCATCTCACCCATCACATGATAACCAATATGATTTATGCACACAAGTTCGGACAAATTATATAAGAGTTCTTCGTAAGTGTTGAAATCCACCCGAAAATAAGAAAAAAACTATTATTTGAATAAACAGCCCTCAAAAACGTCATGTTCAATATATAAGCAAAAAAACTATTCATAGTGTGAAAAGATGAAAAACGGGCTATAATTCCTAAAAGATAACCATAAGTGCAATTTGATTTTTGAAATATCTCATTTGAGTCGTTTGAAATGATAGAGATAAATGAGAGGGTGAGTCCAAAAATTTTTGGAGGTGCATGTGTAGTGTATCTGACCTTGGCAAGGCCAGTGTATCTAGAATGATGTGGTAGATATGAAACTAGTTATTTAGGGTGCCTAATGTAGAATGCAGAGTGCTATTTCCCCCACATTTAAACTACACATTGTCTCTAATGTGTTGTAAGGTTAGGATAACGCAATGAATAAAAATAAAGCAAAAGAATATGTGGGTCATCCCACATGTACTACCTTACTTCTCTTTTTATTTTTCCTTTTTGGCCCTTGGTAAATCGGCTTGAAATACACGGGTAATATGGTAGTTAACAATGTCCGTATACCATGGGGTTGTATGTTGAACCGCGAACAAGTGTTCATATAGAAACTCATCACCTAACCAGGAGGGTTCTCCATTAATTGGCAGTCTGCTGAGGTGATCTGCTACCAAATTCTCCATTCTCTTTTTTATCTTATTTCAAGGTCAAATTCTTGTATAAGAAGTATCCATCGTATTAACCTCAATTTTGCCTTTTTTTTCTTTAACAAGTACTTCAGTTTTGCATGATCTGAGAATACAATCACCTTTGTTGCCAATAAGTATGACAAAAATTTCTCCAAGGCAAACACAACAGCAAGCAGCTCTTTTTCCATGGTAAAGTAGTTTATTAGGTGTTGTCAAGGGTGCGAGAGGCATAGTAGATTACATGCGGGTTTTTTTCTGTTCATTGCTCGTGTACTGCACCCATTGTTTGGTTGCTTGCATCATACATTATTTCAAATGGCAAGTCCTAATTTGGTGGTTCCATGATGGGCATTGTAACTAGCTTCTCCTTAAGTGTTTCGAATGCTTCCTTGCAAGGTTCATCAAAGACAAACTTGACATCCTTCTGAAGCAAACGACACTAAGGTTGTGTAATCTTTGAGTAGTCCTTAAGGAACCTTCTATAGAAATCGGCATGCTCGAGGAAGGAGCATATCTTCCGTATGCTTTTTGGGTGAGACAGTGATTTAATAACATCCACCTTTGCTTTATCAACTTCTATTCTTTTGGAAGACACCACATGTCCCAAAATCAACCCTTGATCTACCATGAAGTGACACTTTTCATAATTCAGAATAAGGTTGGAGTTAAGGCAATGCTTAAGCACCTTTATGAGGTTGTCAAAGTATTCGTCAAAGGAATCCCTATAAACTGTGAAGTCATCCATAAAAATTTCTATACTTTTTTTCACAAAATCAGAAAAGATACTAACCATGCACATCTAGAAAGTGGCAGGTACGTTACAAAGGTTGAACATAATCCATCAGTAGGCAAAAGTCCTAAAGGGGCATGTGAAAGTGGTCTTTTATTGATTTTTAAGGGCAACCATAATTTGGTAAAATCCAGAGTAGCCATCTAAATAGTAGTAATGGGTCCTGCCAGCCAATCTTTCTAGCATCTAATCGATAAAGGGCAGTGAGAAGTGGTCCTTTCTCGTTGAGGCATTCAGCTTGCGGTAGATGATGCAGACCTTCCATCCATTTTGTACTCTTGGCAAAATCTTTTCTCCCTCTTAGTTCTCTATCACAGTGACCCTTGTTTCCTTCGGCACAACCTGCATTAGGCTTACCAACCTGCAATATGAGATTGGGTAGATGACCCTAGCATCCAGTAGTTTCAAAACTTGTTTTGTCACCACTTTTATCATCGGTGGGTTCAAGAGCCTTTGAGCTTATCTGCTGGGTTTACTATCTTTTTCTAGTACGATCTTACACATGCAAGTGGAGAGTGAAATTTTCTTGATATTGACAATCATCCAACCCGCAACTTCTTTGTATTCTCGAAGTACCCTCACCAATTTTTCTTCCTTATATTCGTTGAGTTTGTCAGAGGTTATTACCAAAAGGATCTCTCTTTCACCTAAAAAAAAATACTTGAGGTGTTCCGGCAGCGGCTTCAATTTTAGCTTAAGGGCATGAAAAACCAAATGTGGAAATTTTAGGTGAGCTATGGGGAATTCAAGGTGAAGAGTCAGACATTTTAGCCAGTTAAATGAATCCAGTTCAAACACGACTTCTTGCAAGCCTTAGTTAGCTACATGATCTCTTTCTAGGATTTACAAACTATCCACATCTAAATCATTGCAAAGTGCAATACTTACCTCGTCTCTATGGCTTAGGTTATAAGTACATTTGACTCAGGATATTAATGGTATCAATGCAGCACACATAAGACAAATCAATAAGATATTTCACAGCATCGTACACATTAAATCTCACTACCTCACTGTCGAATTCCATTGTGAGGATTCCATCTTGGATATCTATTTTTGTTTTAGGGGTGCTAAGGAAGGGTCTACCTAATAGCAAGTCGGAGAAACCTAGAAATTTGTCATCATCCATAGCTAACATATAAAAGTCAGCTGGGAAGATGAGGTTGTCCACTTAAACTAAGACATTTTCCAAGACTCTTTCAGGGTAGACAACTGATCTATCTGCCAGTTGGATGATAACCCCCATTTCCTTCAATTGACCTGCACCCAATTTGGAGTGGGCATTACATTGATAGAAGCTTTGAGATTGCACATGGCCTTCCTTATGCCCAAGGCACCTATTTTGCATGAAATGGTGCACATATCTTGGTCTTTACATTTGAGAGGCAACTTCCTCTGTATGATAACTGAGATGTTTTCCCCCACACTTACTCTTTCATGTTGCTTAGTTTCCTCTTGTGGGTGCATAATTCTTTTAGGAACTTGGCATGTCTTTATATTTATTTAATAGCATCAAGAAGAAGGATATTAACTTTGACTTTATAGAATATTTTCAGGATTTCCTTATCCTCTTTTTTCTTCTTCATTTTGGAAATCTCTGCGGGAAGGGTAGTTCGATTGGAGAAGAAATTGGTTGATCAAAGTCTGTCTTCTGTTTTTGCCCCGGTAGCCTTGCCTAAGGCTTCTGGCTCTATTTCTCTTTGCAAGCCTTGGCCAAGGGTTGTTTTGAAAGGATCTTCTTGTAGCCTTTTCCTGCTTCGCAAGGTGATGGCATTGATGTTGGGCTGCAGGTTCACTTTTATTTGGGTGGGTAAGTTGCCCTGAGTTCCAGATTGCTCATGGAAGTCACGAGTTAGCTAACTTGAGTCACCAAATTCTAAGTGCTATCTCTTGTCTCTTGTTGATGTTGTTGGGTGTTACTGACAAGTGACTTGACAATCTCTTCGAGGGACATACCTTATTTGGGAGGCACTGCTTACAGTAGTGAAGGTGGTCTATTCAGGTATTGCTAGTAGTTTTGTTGTCTTGCTCCATAGCTAAAGTTGGGGTGGTCTCTCCATCCAAGATTGTACTTGTTGGAGAAAGGATCATACCTCATTTGCATTTGAGTTGGGGCCCCACTGCGATGACTTACTATTGGTCGTCATCTTGGAGCATGGGGCACATATCCATGGGGTGTCCCAAAGGTACACAAATCCTGCACACTTAGGCTCGTTGGTTATTTTCTGTAGCCATGTCTTTTAATAAATTAGTTAGCTTAGACATTTGAGACGTAAGGGTAGAGATACTTACCTAGTTCACTCTCCAAGGGGTGTCTCAGTTAGATTCGAATTGCTAGGAGGTAGTTGCCATGATCGATATCAGCTCCCTTGCTTACTGTGACATCTTGTTCATTACGATTCTGCCATTTGCTGCCTCTAACATTCTTCTTTTCGTGGGTAATAGTCCTCAATAAAGATAGTGAATGAGAGATTATTCTAAGATGTCATGTTGTGGATAGCTTCCGTATAGTAATTTGAACCTCTCCTAGTAATCATGTAAGCTCTCAGAATCTCTTTGATGAATTCCACATATTTTTTTTCTAATACTAGCTGCCCGCGATGCTGGAAAAAAATGATCTAGGAAGTCTTTTACCATCTCTGTTTAAGTCGTGATCGATCCCAGAGATTGGTAAAATAACCATTCATTAGCTATATCATCCAAAGAAAAAAGGAATGCCCTCAATTTTATCTATTCTTCGGATACTCCATGTGATTTCATGCTTGAGCATACAACATGAAATTCCTTGAGGTGCTTGTGCAAGTTTTCATTCTCTAAGCCTCTGAACTTGGGTAAGAAGTGAATTAAGCCAGATTTGAGCTCAAAAGCTACATTTAGATATGGGTAAGTGATGTAGAAGGGCTGCTGGTTGGTAGGCGGTGCTACCAGCTCCCACAATGTGCACTCTTGTTCCATACTTTTTATCTCAGGTGGAGTAGATGGTGTGCTGTCTTGATGTGTCTGCCTTTTCTCTTAGGTTTGCTTTCTTAGACCTTTGGCGATCTTCTCAATCTTTGAAACGTAAAGGAGCGATCCCCCACAATCAAACCTGGTCATAAAAAAGAAAAAATAATAAGTTAAATACCATCTCTCCAGCAATGGTCCCAAAATTGAGTAGTATCGAATCCACCAAAAATAAAATCCTAATTAACCAAAAGAACTAAGCCATAGTAGTGGTAAGAAGGGTCAAATCTACAGGGTGTCAAAAACTAATTTTCTTCGTTGACAAACAAATGGAAGGTAAACAAGGAAGGGGGTTTTATAGAACTTGATACGTGAAATATAAAATAGATAATAAGTAGAATGATATTAAACAAACTCTTGGGTACAAGTTAAAATCTAAAATAATTATAAAGAAAATTCCTAGTTGATGAGATACTCTAGTAACATAATTAATCGTAGATGGATTAGCTTATTTAAACTATAACAAACCAATTATAGCCAAGAAACATTCATTGATTGGGTTTTTGCTATCAAATAATCCTGGGAATATCCATAGGATTTAACTTGTTAATGGCCTAGAGAACAAGAAGAACTTATTCAAGTTGCCAGATTCATCAGCGTGAACCGATCGACTAGATTACTTACTTCCTCAGTGCGACACTGACCGCTGCTAGGTGTCAGAATCACTCAAACAATTACGAATTTGAGTGGTTCAGCCAGCTACTTGCAGAATCTAGACGCATTCGAGAGGCTCTAGTCAAATAGATTCAAAACAACAAATATATGTAGGTCCAGAAAATAAATAAATACCAAGGTTTAAATAAAATATGAGTTAAATCAATTCGATCTCATAATTACATCAATAGAGTTCACCAAATCTCAACTAAGAAAAGAAATAAACTAGCCACTCATGGTGGATTTCAATACAAAAAAGTTTTTTAGTGACTAAACGAGAGAAGAAATATGAAGAAGAAAAAGTGCAGTAGCAAGAAAATCTGCTTGTGCAACGTGGGGCCGAAGGGAAGATGATTATGCTTTGACAACTGCCTCTTTTATAGTCGAAGAGAGTCCGTGGTTTTCTTTTCTTCTCTTTTATTTTTGATCTTTTTCCTTGATTTTAGCTTATCCTTATCTTTTCAGAATGATTTTCTCATGATTTTTGGCCATTGGATCACGGCCGGGAGGATATCTTCTCATATTTCAAAAAGCCTGCCTAAACTTTAAGCATATTATTGGTCAAGATGCAAGCCTCGAGCAAGGCTTTTTTGCATTGTGCGCGGGTCTTTTAAATTTTAGTATCGTTGGCCTTGGCTAAGGCTTAATGGATCATAACTTGGGTCCTTCCTGCTGTCTTGGTTGCAAGCCGTGCCCAAGATTTAGCTGTGCTTTCTTATTTCTGCTAAAGTACAAGCCTTGAGTAAGAGTTGTGTACAAGGGCTAATGCATGCTGCAGTTGTGGGGTCTAAGCCTTGCCCAAGGCTGAGATCGTGATAGATGGTAGTTCTGCAATTCTCCCTCTTGCTTCTTGTTGTTCTTCCCGAATTTAAGTTTCAACTCCTATCCTACATAAAAATGGATAAAATAACTTGATTAGGTAACAAACAATTCATTTTAGACACAAAAAATTAATTGATCAGAGTGTTATTGTTACACCCTTTCAAGCGGTTCAATTCATGTAGTTCCACATTTTTACACTTATCGTGTTATTTTTCCACAGTAGGTGGTCTTTGAAATAGGTTGTGTCCCTAGAACTATTTTGATAGAGAAGTCGATTTCTCGCCAGGGCCGCAGACTTGGGAGTTCTTTAGAAAATACGGGTAGTCACAGACAACCAGAATTGACTACATGTCACTTTCAGAAGCC
>NW_019014664.1:2442491-2455020 GCF_000150535.2 Carica papaya | reverse complement strand
CTAAGCATTCTCTAGGGCTTCTACATTGGTGGTTGGCTTTATCGTGGCTACTCTATCAAAAATATTAGCCCTAAGACCTTTTAAGAACTTCATAGGCCTTCTTGGTTTCAGTGGCAATGGATTTGATGCAAACAAGGCTAAAAACACTCAAGATACTTAAAGAGCATCAGAATGTGACTTGGAGCAAATTTCAAATGATGTAAACATAAATACAGTTCCAAACCTAGAAAGTTTCAGCAGACCAATAACAAGATCAAAGGCAAAGAAGTTTAAAGAGTTGCTCCAAGTTTTTACTCGAAAACATGTGGATGATGGACTGGCCAATTGTGGAAAGTTCAAATATGAACTTTTTCAACAGCCCAAATTCGTAACTTTAATTGGATTTAAGTTATTTGGGATAATTTGGGCTTGTTTGAGTCTTATTGATAATAATGGATGAATAAGTCTTGTGTATGGGCTGGATTAGTTGAGTTGTTTTAAGTATTTTGGATTGTTTTATTTTAGTTTGAGTTAATTAAGCCTATATAGTTAAGTATAACTCATTTTGGGCTTAAGTCTTGTATTAGTGTTATTACAAGAATGAGGCCATAACTATATGTTGCCACAAACAATTAGTGGTGTTGGTTAAGAAGATTGGAGTTACAAGAAGTTACATAACAATTACATGCCTATAATTAGCCTAGTTATTGTTGGAGTTACAATTGTAATTACCACATAATTAACCTAGTTATTGTGAGAGTTACAATTGTAGTTATTGTATTATAACTTATCATTGATTTCTTTGGCTATAAATACCAAAGGAACTATTCTTTGTGGACATCAAGAGTTGTAATCAAACATTTTAGAATTGAGTTGAGAGTGTTTTGGCTTTCTTTTCACTTTATGCACAAAGTGTTGATTTGGAATACAATTGTTATCACTTGTATTCTAATTTTGATTTCCTATTTCAATTGTTCTTGGTGCTTGTTTGGATTGGGTTCAAGGGATATCATTTATCTTTCTTGGGTTCTTTTTAACTTCTACCATTTGGGTGATTGAACAAATTTGATTCCTTTTTTACTTGTGATCTAAATTTCGTTTTAAATCGATTGAAGAGTTCTAAGGTTCAAAGCAAGGGTCTTGGGGTTCCGCATCATTTGGTATTAGACCATTGGTTCACTAAGTAAATTAGTCTATCCTTATTTTGTTGTCTTTATTTTCATTATTTCTTACAAAAAAAAAAGAGACAAATTTGCATTCAGCAAAAAAAAAAAATCAGATTAGCCTAATTAGCTTAATTGTGCAAAACACATTTCCACATATTCTACCTTGTGTAATTGACAAAGCTGCTGTTATTTCCCTTTTATTTATCTTATATAACATTCAAATACATTTAAAATTTAAAAAGAAAACTCGTTTCAAGGCTGTTTGTTTGGTTGAGATTGTTTGTGTAATTTTTTGGCCTGTTTGGAAACTAATCACCTCAATTGAGTTTGTTTTCATCCAAAACTGTTTGTTTCACTTAATTTGAGTATTTGGGTGATAATTTGTGGTTCTATTAGAGAATTACAAGTTTCGTGCATTAAATTCCATATTCACCATTTTTTTTTCTTGCATCTTTAGTTTTCTTCTAATATTTCTGCCCATTTGCTTCTTATTACATCTTGAGATAATAATATTGATTTGTCGTTACCTAATTAACGTAAAAATCATCATACACTTATTTCTATATCAAGTGTGTTCTCTTCATTGTTTAGATTGTTCTAGTTTGCTTTTAGAGTTGAATTCGTGCATCTTATTTCTTTAGGAATTCTTTGTTATCTCTAATTAAAATTGAGTACATAGTAATAATTAAGTGTTGTTTGAATTGGCCATTTTGTGTAAAGTTATAAAAGATTGCTTGAGTGTTAAAAAGAAAGAGAGTGTGAGCTCAAAAGAGGGTAAAAGCCAAAATTGAGTGAAACATGAGTGCCCATACTACGAGAGTAAACACGTGAGGAAGTGATTTGTGAGGTTGCAATCTATTTTGTTTGTCATTAACTTTTCAGATTTGAAGATGGAGCCACAAGAGAGTGAAAGAACATCAAAAATCAAGAATTCATCCTCAAAGCAATGCAACAACAATTTAAGAGGATTCAACTAGCTATTGGCAACATGAATGAGAAACTAGAGAAACAACAACGTGAGTTAAATTCCATGAGAGGGGAAGCTTCCCAAACCAATCCAGGGGCAAGAAGACTTCCAACACCACCTTTTGATGAGGAACTGGAGGAAGAATTTGATGACCAAGCTACTTTGATCAATGAAGGTCGAAATTATGGTAGGGGTCGAAACAATCTTGATAAAAACATTTGGAGCATCAAAATGAAAATCCCATCATTTCTAGGCAAGAATGATCCGAATGCTTATCTCGAATGGGAGCACAAGGTGGAGCTTATTTTTGAGTGCCACAATTATTTGGAAGAGAAAAAGATAAAGCTTGCGGCCGTGGAGTTTGGAGAGTATGCCATTATGTGGTGGGATCAACTTATCACAAGTAAAAGGAGAAATGGAGAGAGATATATTTCCACTTAGGCCGAAATGAAGGCTATCATGAGAAGGTGCTTTGTTCCTACTCACTACTATAGGGACTTACATCAAAAATTGCAAGGCCTTATACAAGGGAACAAGAGTGTAGAAGACTACTACAAAGAGATGGAGATAGCCATGATAAGGGCTAATATTGAAGAGGATAGGGAGCACAAGGTGGAGCTTATTTTTGAGTGCCACAATTATTCGGAGGAGAAAAAGATAAAACTTGCGGCCGTGGAGTTTGGAGAGTATGCCATTGTGTGGTGGGATCAACTCATCACAAGTAAAAGGAGAAATGGAGAGAGATATATTTTCACTTAGACCGAAATGAAGGCTATCATGAGAAGGCGCTTTGTTCCTACTCACTACTATAGAGACTTACATCAAAAATTGCAAAGCCTTATACAAGGGAACAAGAGTGTAGAAGACTACTACAAAGAGATGGAGATAGCCATGATAAGGGCTAATATTGAAGAGGATAGGGAAGCTACTATGGCAAGGTTCTTAAATGGCCATAACAAAGACATAGCCAACATTGTAGAGCTTCAACATTATGTGGAGATTGATGATGTGGTACACATGGCTATAAAGATTGAAAGACAATTACAGAGAAAGGGGCACACAAGGCAAGCCAACACTTACTCGGCCCAAAATTCCAATTGGAGACCGAATTGGAGGGGAGATAACAAGGCTGTCCAATTCAAAAGAGATGACAAAACCAAGCCAAAAGATGCCAATGATAATAAAAACAAAGGTATTTCTAACTCCCAAACTCCTAGGAATAGAGATATCAAGTGTTTCAGATGCTTGGGTTTTGGTCATATTGCATCTCAATGCCCAGATAAAAGGGTAATGGTGATGCGTGTTGGGGAAACGCCTATGAAAGGTAGATTGTTGGTTTCTAGACGTGCTTTGAATATGCAAGTAAGGAATGATGATGAGGGGGTTAAGTTGCAAAGAGAGAATATTTTTCATTCTAGATGTCTATTGAATGGAAAATTGTGTAGCATGATTATTGATGGGAGTAGTTGTGTAAATGTGGCTAGTAACTTATTTGTTATAAACTGGGTTTGGAAACTACAAAACATTCTAAACCTTATAAGCTGCAATGGCTTAACAATAGTGGGGAGGTGAGAGTTAATACGCAAGTGAGGGTGCCTTTTACTATTGGGAAGTATAGTGATGAGGTGATATGTGATGTAGTTCCTATGCAATCTAGCCATATTTTGCTGGGTAGACCATGGCAATGGGATAGGAGAGTGATGCATGATGGGTATCTCAATAGGTATATGGTAGGAAAAGAGGGCAAAAAGTATCATCTTCTTCCTTTAACCCCCTAAACAAGTTTTTGAAGACCAAATGCAACTTGAAAAGTCCCATGATGAATTCGCACAAAGAGAGACAGGGAGAAAAAGAAAAGAAAAAGAAAAAGAAAAAAGAAAAGAGAGTTAGAGAAAATTAGAGTGGAAAAATGAAGATTAAATGGAAAAAGAAAGAGAGATGCATTCGACCATAGAAAAGAATGAGGGAAAGAAAATGAGCTTTTATGTTAAAATGAGAGATGTGAGGAATGCTTTATTTTCTAACATGCCAATTATTGTACTCATGTACAAGGAAGCTTGTTTCTCAACTAACGAACTTGACCCTTTTTTGCCAAGTGTTGTGGTTGAAGTTTTGCAGGAATTTAACGATGTTTTTCCCGATGATCTACCCTTAAGGTTTACCACATTTGAGAGGGATTGACTTCATTCCCGGCGCTGCCATACCAAATAAAACAGCCTATAGGAACAATCCCGAGGAGACCAAAGAGCTTCAAAGGCAAGTGGATGAGCTCTTACAAAAAAAAACACATTCGAGAAAGTTTAAGTCCATGCGCAGTGCCCGTCTTATTAGTACCCAAAAAAGATGGTAGTTGGCGTATATTTGTTGATTGTAGAGCCGTCAACAAAATAACGGTAAAATATTGACACCCAATACCTCGACTTGATGATATGTTAGATGAATTGCATGGTTCTTGTTTATTTTCTAAAAATGATCTTAAAAGTGGTTATCACCAAATAAGAATGAAACCAGGAGATGAATGGAAAACTACTTTTAAAAAAAAACAAGGGTTATATGAGTGGTTGGTTATGCCATTTGGCTTAACTAATGCACCAAGTACTTTCATGCGTTTAATGAACCATGTTTTACATGAATTTATTGGAAAGTTTCTGGTTGTCTACTTCGATGACATTCTTGTGTATAGCAAATCTATTGATGAGCATCTCATGCATTTGAGGCAAGTGTTTGATACATTGCACAAATTTCAACTATATGCTAACATGAAGAAATGTACATTTTGCATTGATCACATCATTTTCTTAGGATATATCGTGAGTGCAAAAGGAATCGAGGTAGATAGTGAAAAGGTAAAGGCTATTCAAGAGTGGCCGACACCTAAAAGTGTAAGTGAGGTGCTTAGTTTTCATGGTTTGACAAGTTTCTATTGGAGATTTGTAAAAGATTTTAGTATCGTTGCTGCCACTTTAACTGAAATCATGTAAAAAGGTAAAGGGTTTGTTTGGGGAAAACAACAAGAACATGCGTTTTCCTTGCTAAAAGAAAAGTTATGTAATGCACCTTTATTAAGATTGCCTAATTTTGATTCAACTTTTACAATTGAATGTGATGTCTTTGGGCTTGGGATAGGTGCTGTTCTTATGCAGGATAAAAGACCTATTGCTTACTTCAGTGAGAAGCTCAATGGATCACAATTGAATTATTCCACCTATGACAAAGAGTTTTATGCTTTAGTAAGAGCATTAGAGACATGGCAACATTATTTGTTACCAAAAGAATTTGTGATTCACATCGATCATGAATCTTTGAGGCCTTTGAAAGGGCAAAGTAAGCTTAATAAACGACATGCAAAATGGGTAGAATTCATAGAATCCTTCCCATATGTGATCCAATATAAGCAAGGAAAAGAAAATGTGGTAGCTGATGCGCTTTCAAGAAGGTACAGTCTTATCTCTACTCTTTCTACAAAATTGTTGGGATTTGAGCATTTCAAAAATTGTATGTGCATGATAGTTATTTTTCAAATGTTTATGTGGCTTGTGAACATCCGGTATTTCAAGACTTTTATAGGCATGATGGTTTTCTATTTAAAAAGAGAAAATTATGTGTGCCTAATAGTTCTATTTGGGAGTTGCTTGTTCATGAAGCACATAGTGGTGGTTTAATGGGACATTTTGGGATTGGCAAAACTTTGAGCATTTTACATGAACATTTCTTTTGACCTAATATGCGCAAACATGTTGAGAAAATTTGTGCGCAGTGCATCTCATGTAGGCAAGCTAAGTCTAGAGATCAACCACATGGATTATATATGCCATTACCCATTCCTACACATCCTTGGGTTGATATTTCTATAAACTTTTTGTTGGGTTTGCCTAGGACTAGAAAAGGCTGAGACTCAATATTTATTGTTGTTGATCGTTTTTTCAAAATGGCACACTATAAACCATGTCACAAAACAGATGATGCCACACATATAGCGGATTTGTTTTTCCGTGAAGTTGTTAGAATACATGGTCCGATAGGAATGTTAAGTTTTTAAGCCACTTTTGGCGAGTTTTGTAGTCCAAACTTGGGACCAAACTTTTATTTTCTACTACTTCACATCCACAAATGGATGGTCAAACTGAAGTAGTAAATAGAACACTTGGTACATTATTATGTGCTTTAATTGGAAGGAATGTTAAAACTTGGGAAGATATGCTACCATTTGTTGAATTTGCTTATAATCGGAGTATACATTCTTCTACTAGGTTGTCTCCTTTTGAAATTGTGTATGGTTTTAATCCCTTAACTCCACTTGATTTGTTGCCTATTCCTATAAGTGACATTTCTAATTTGGATGGACATAAGAAAGCAAAAATTGTTAAAGCAATTCATGAAAAAGCAAGGCAGAACATTGAAAAGAAAAATGAACAAGTAGCATCCTATGTCAATAAAGGAAGGCGCAAGATTTCATTTGAACCCGAAGATTGGGTGTGGGTTCATATGCACAAGGAACGATTTCCATCAAAATGGAAATCTAAGTTGGATACTCATGGGGATGGTCCATTTTAAATAATAGCCAAAATCAATGAAAATGCCTACAAAGTGGACCTACAAGGTGAGTATAATATTTCGGCTACATTTAATATATCTAATTTATCCCCTTTTGAAATTGATGCAGGAATTGATTCGAGGACGAATCCTTTTGAGGGGAGGAGGAATGTGCAAACAAGGCTAAAAACACTCAAGACACTCAAAGAGTATCAGAAGGTGACTTGGAGTAAATTTCAAATGATGTAAACACAAATACAGTTCCAAACCTGGAAAGTTTCAGCGGACCAGTAACAAGATCAAAGGCAAAGAAGCTTAAAGAGTTACTCCAAGTTTTTACTCAAAAACATGTGGATGATGGGCTGGCCAATTGTAGAAAGTACAAATATGAGCTTTTTGAACAGTCCAAATTCGTAACTTTAATTAGATTTAAGTGATTTGGGATAATTTGAACTTGTTTGAGTCTTATTGATAATGGATGAATAAGCCTTGTGTATGGGCTAGATTAGTTGAGTTGTTTTAAGTATTTTGGATTGTTTTATTTTAATTTAATTAAGCTTATATAGTTAAGTATAACTCATTTTGAACTTAAGGCTTGTCTTAGTGTTATTACAAGAATGAGCCCATAACTATATGGTGCCACAAACAATTAGTGGTGTTGATTAAGAAGATTGGAGTTACAAAGAGTTACATAACAATTACATGCCTATAATTAGCCTAGTTATTGTTGGAGTTACAATTGTAATTACCACATAATTAACCTAGTTATTGTAGAAGTTACAATTGTAGTTATTGTATTGTAACTTATCATTGATTTCTTTGGTTATAAATACCAAAGGAAGTCTTCTTTGTAGACATCAAGAGTTGTAATCAAACATTTCAGAATTGAGTTGAGAGTGTTTTGGCTTTCTTTTCACTTTATGCACAAGGTGTTGATTTGGAATACAATTGTTATAACTTGTATTTCAATTTTGATTTCCTATTTCAATTGTTCTTGGTGCTTGTTTGGATTGGGTTCAAGGGATATCATTTAACTTTCTTGGGTTCTCTTTAACTTCTACAATTTGGGTGATTGAACAAATTTGATTCCTTTTTTACTTGTGATCTAAATTCCGTTCTAAACTGATTGAAGAGTCTTAAGGTTCAACCAAGGGTCTTGGGGTTCGGCATCAAAAACCAATCACGTTTTGCTTTCAACATTCACAAGGCGAGTTTTTTTCTTCCCTCATCGGTCCTGTTCTTCCTTTCAAGTGTTAAACAACTCAACTATGAAGCTTCATCTTCTTCTTCTTTTCTGTTATTTGTAGAACCTCCTCTGCAACCAGACAACTTTCGCAACACTGTCACACTTGCTGCTATAGCGAGTTTCCCCTTTGAACAACCGCGAATAAGCTCTTTTCTTAGACCCGAGGACTCTTCAGTAGGGTAAGGGATTTACTGTTTCTCTTCATGCTTCAAATACATGTTTTTATGATTTTGAAAACCTTCGAAATGTTTAAGTCTGGTTTGCATGTTGCTTCCAAAATGCATGATGCTTCATTGGTGTTTGCTTATAATTTTGTGAAAATATTATATGAAATATTTGATGCATGTTGATGATTCAATGATTCTCGATATTTAACTTTGAACTTGAGTTGAAATGAAGTGAAACACATGAATAAAATGGTAGAAATAGATCAGGTTAGTGAAGGCACCACTATACCATGGCATGTGTGCGCTGGTATACGTGTCAAGATACATGTATATGCAGGTGCAAGTATGTTAGGCATGCCAGCCTGCTAAGAGCTCCACATGTCCATGTCTGTGCCACTCGACCAAGCGTCCACGCGCACTACATGCAGGAAGTACTTGTCTTGATAGGCCAACCGGCTGAAAAGCTTACCCATAGCACGCTGCATGTGCAGTTTGTCGAATAGTTGGGCCTACTTGGCACGCCTAAGTTTTGGCACGCCAATTGGCCGCAAGGTGATAACTGAGAGGGTTTTTCTAAATGGGCCTCAACCCAAAAAGGAAACCTGATAGCCTGATTGTTTAAAGACCCTAACGACTTGGGTTTCTGGGGCTAGGTTGGGCCTTCGTGTGTTAAAGTGTTTTAAGGATCCTAACGAATCCAGGTTTGATTCGAGTTGCACCCTTATGGGCTGAGTTAATTTAATGAACCTTAATTGGTCTAGATCAATCAGATGGGCCCTTAGTTGGCCTGGTCAGTCAACGAGTTGAGTCAGTTACAGATTGCCATCGAGTCCAAGGCCGGGTTAGGTACATGGACCCATTTGAATTTGGGCTCAAGTTAATTGGCCCTTATTGGACCCGACTTAGGTCAAACGACCCTTTTTGGGTTTGCGTTTTTAATCAAATAGGTCCTCTCTAGATCGGGGTCAATTTAGGAGCCCTCGTTGGGCAAGGATAGTTTAAAGGATCCCCATCGGGTCCAGTTCAGTTTAGTGGGCCCTCGGTGGGCCAGGTTTATCTAAGAGGCCCTTATCGAGTTTGGGTTTTGGTCAAAAAGATTTCACAAAGCCCAAATTGATTTAAAATTTGATTGTTTTGAATTATAATATTGAACTGATAATCTATGTTTTGTCTAAAAATGAAATAAACTACTAAATTTTTTAAAAGTTATCACTGAGAGGTTATTTGATCTGATCGTTACCGAATATTGGTGAAGCATTCCTTATGAATGGTACTGGCATCCTCTCTAACAAAAGTGGATCAAGATTGATTGTAGGAGCAATAGTGACGCCATAATACCATGGTCATAGAATATGGATTGATAGGTCATACTGTATTGTACTATTTCTCATTCACAATGATAGTTGGGGATCCTCTCTATCCTCAGTTGATATAGACCTTAATGGCTTCACGCGAAGATTTGTAAAATTAAACTGAAATAAATGATTGATCTGTTGGGTCTAAGATTATTATCGTTATTTACTGCCTAATTACTATTTTCCTTCTTGATAACTTATATTTCTCATTGTTCCATCATTATGTCTACATATTTCAAAATGATTTTCGTAATCAAATCAAATGGTTTTTCAAAGTTTCTAAATTTATGGTATTCGATGATCTCTAATGGTAAGGTCGATCGATTAAAAGGTAATAGATAATTTTTAATTAAAATGTAACTTTTAAAACTTTGATCATGTGATTTAAATATTGTCACCCTTACTGATTTTCATGGAACTAACCTTTAATCCATCCCTCTAGATAATGTTGATAGAGAAGACCTACTTCTCGATTTGCCTTTATATGCTTGCTTGGATCCTTCGCAAACTAGTAGAGGACGAGTGATATTTTGTTGTACTCTGATAGGATCCTTTTCGTATTTTGTAGAATTAGCTGAACATTATTTTGTAAAGTGTGTGTAGCTAATTCATTAATTTTAATGATGCACATTTGGTATATGTAAAGGATGATAATTCCACTTATGTATATATATTATCTCTTGCACTTGTTTCTATTTTATCATCAAACACCGATGCCCTACCAAGTATTGGGACGTCATAGGTGGTATTAGAGTATGATTCCTGGACATCCCTTACACTGAGGTTTAGGATTTAATCTTAGAATTCTAGATTACTCTCTTAGAACAATGGTCTTCCTTTGGACCTTAGTGAATTGTGTCTTTGCTAAACTATTATTATCTCCTTTTGTAAGAAAATATGATTCAAGGGAGACCACCGGTAGATAGACTCAAAGCTCAGGATGCTCCAACTTTACCCAGAAGTCCTGATGCGGAACCCCAAGACCCTTGCTTGAACCTTAGAACTCTTCAATCGGTTTAGAACGGAATTTAGATCACAAGTAAAAAAGAAATCAAATTTGTTCAATCACCCGAATGGTAGAAGTTAAAGAGAACTCAAGAAAGATAAATGATATCCCTTGAACCCAATCCAAACAAGCACCAAGAACAATTGAAATAGGAAATCAAAATTGAAATACAAGTGATAACAATTGTATTCCAAATCAACACCTTGTGCATAAAGTGAAAAGAAGAGTTCTGAAATGTTTGATTACAACTCTTGATGTCCAAAAAGAAGAGTTCATTTGGTATTTATAGCCAAAGAAATCAATGATAAGTTACAATACATCAAACTACAATTGTAACTCCCACAATAACTAGGTTAATTATGTGGTAATTACAATTGTAACTCCAACAATAACTAGGGTAATTATAGGTATGTAATTGTTATGTAACGCCTTGTAACTCCAATCTTCTTAACCAACACCACTAATTGTTTGTGGCGCCATATAGTTATGGACTCATTCTTGTAATAACACTAAGACAAGACTTTAAGCCCAAAATGAATTATACTTAACTAAATGGGCTTAATTAACTCAAACTAAAATAAAACAATCCAAAATATTTAAAATAACTCAACTAATCCAGCCCATACACAAGCTTTATTCATCCATTATCAATAAGACTCAAACAAGCCCAAATTATCCCAAATCACTTAAATCCAATTAAAGTTACGAATTTGGGCTGTTAAAAAAGCTCATATTTGAAATTTCCACAATTGGCCAGCCCATCATCCACATGTTTTTGAGTAAAAACTAAGAGCAACTCTTTAAGCTTCTTTGCCTTTGATCTTATTACTGGTCCGCTGAAACTTTTCAGGTTTGGAATTTGCTCCAAGTCACATTCTGATGCTCTTTGAGTATCTTGAGTGTTTTTAGCCTTGTTTGCATCATTCCCCCTCTCCTCAAAAGGATTCGTCCTCGAATCAATTCTTGCATCAATTTCAAAAGGGGATAAATCAAATATGTTAAATGTACCTCAAAATACTATACTCAACTGGTAGGTCCACTTTGTAGGTATTTTCATTGATTTTGGCTATGATTTGAAATGGACCATCCCCACGAGCATCCAACTTAGATTTCCGTTTTGATGGAAATCGTTCCTTGCGCATATGAACCCACACCCAATCTCCGGGTTCAAATGAAATCTTGCACCTTCCTTTATTGACATGAGATGCTACTTGTTCATTTTAGTTTTCAGTGTTCTGTCTTGCTTTCTCATTAATTGCTTTAACCATTTTTGCTTTCTTATATCCATCCAAATTAGAAATGTCACTTATAGGAATAGGCAACAAATCAAGTGGAGTTAAGGGATTAAAACCATACACAATTTCAAAAGGAGAAAACCTAGTAGAAGAATGTATACTCCGATTATAAGCAAATTCAACAAATGGTAGCATATCTTCCCAAGTTTTAACATTCCTTCCAATTAAAGCACATAATAATGTACCAAGTGTTCTATTTACTACTTCAATTTGACCATCCATTTGTGGATGTGAAGTAGTAGAAAATAAAAGTTTGGTCCCAAGTCTGGATCACAAAACTCGCCAAAAGTGGCTTAAAAACTTAACATTCCTATCGGACACAATGATTTTAGGAATGCCATGCATTCTAACAACTTCACGGAAAAACAAATCCGCTATGTGTGTGGCATCATCTGTTTTGTGACATGGTATAAAGTGTGCCATTTTGGAAAAACAATCAACAACAACAAATATTGAGTCTCGGCCTTTTCTAGTCCTAGGCAAACCCAACAAAAAGTCCATAGAAATATCAACCCAAGGATGTGTAGGAATGGATAATGGCATATATAATCCATGTGGTTGAACTTTAGACTTAGCTTGCCTACATGACATGCACTGCACACAAATTTTCTCAACATGTTTGCGCATATTAGGCCAAAAGAAATATTCATGTAAAATGCTCAAAGTTTTATCAATCCCAAAATGTCCTATTAAACCACCACTATGTGCTTCACGAACAAGCAACTCCCTAATAGAACTATTAGGCACATATTATTTTCTCCTTTTTAAGAGAAAACTATCATGCCTATAAAAGTCTTGAAATAATGCATGTTCAC
>NW_019014664.1:2373186-2389555 GCF_000150535.2 Carica papaya | reverse complement strand
TAGAAGAATAGATACCCCTCAGAGATAAAAGCCCAACGAGACACTTGATGCATTATGCATGCCATTAAAGATACATACTTCGAACCATTTATGTTTCATTCCACATTTCTCTTTTTTTTCTTTTATTTTCCAGGTAACAATACCGACTTCATATTATTTTTATTACATGCAAATTATTAAGTGTTTATAAATCACATAGCATGTTTGAAATCAAGAACAATTCAGCTTATTAGACCTACAAACATAAAAGCATGCAAAAAAGGCAAAATCACAGAATATTAATTTAATAATTTTTTTTGTCTAAAAATACCCTTTAAGACGTTTAAAGAAATACTAAATTCCTTATCGAAACCTTGATAATTTCTTCTACACCATTCTTTTCTTCTTCTCCTTCTCTCTCTAATTCACTATCTTTCTTTCTCTTTCTAAGTCTTGAAAGGTGGAAGAATGGAAGTGTGGAGAAAATGGTAAGGAAGGGCCCCTATTTATAGAAATTAGAAGTCGTTGGATTCGCGCCAAGTGGCAAAATTCACTGAAGAGAGAGAGGAAAAAGATACTCGACAAGAAAAAATGAGAGAGAAAAATATCCTCCGCTAGTGGCCGCAATGCGCCGCCCAAGGTGATGGTGGCGCATTGCTTGAGGCAGCAGTGGCCCACTCGGTGCGCTGCAGGCTAGCCTGGAGGCGCACAGCCCTCCCTACCGCGTGGCCAAGGCCTAGACGTGCTTGGTGCTACGCACGCAAGCCTATTGCCCGCAGGCTCCAGGCGCACATGGGCCTATTAGCGCAGGTCTGCTGCACGGAGAGCGTGTGCACAGTGTGTGGCACCTGTCTGCACGCGAGGTGATGCATAGATGGCCTGCATGCGCACATCAGACACGCACAGGGTTGACCCCACGCCACGCGCACGTCCCGTGTCAGCTGTGCACGCTGCGTGCATATCCCGCGCTAGCTGTGCATGCATGTGCGCGTACAATGCGCAGGCGCCTGTGCGGGTAGCTCCCTTTTCCCGCGGGATTTTTCCCATTTTGCCATTTTTTCGAAATTCATTTTTTTTATTATACTGAAATAAAATAAATAAATTTAAAGTAATTAAACTAAAATTACATAAAATTAATTAAAATTAAATAAAATCAAAATAATTAAAAATCGACAAAATTCACGAATTACTATAATAATTTGTAGAGTAAATTAAATGAGTTCAATATGGCCTAAAGGCCCGAATAAATAGGATTTTCCAAATGAATTAAGCACAGTGATGGGAGGGGTGTTACATGCGCGGAATAATCGTGCACAAGAGCAGAGACCTCACAAGGTGTGCCAGCACGCCGTAAGGGCTTAATGCATTTGTGTTTGTGTGCATGTTACCATGTGCGGATGTGCATACAGCTTGCTAGGCATGCCCACACGCCAAGAAGCCTACGTTTGTGCGAAGCGAGGGGCTGACATGCGTAGCATGATGTGTTGTGCTACCCTGTCGAGCACACTCGCATATGCGCACAATGCACATGAGGGCATGTCCCTGCATACATGGATAACATGCCTAAGGCACATCACTCGTGCGGTATGCCATGCTACACGACCTGCTTGGCACGCCTGCACGCTAAGCAAGTCGTGCGAGCTACGCTTGCACTAATTGGGCTTTGGCTCAAAAAGGTAACTCGACAACCCAATCCAGGTTTACAGGCCCCCAAGTACGTCGAGTGATGTGTGTAAACCCCACCAAGTCTAGTTCAGTTCAAGGGATCCCCATCAGGTCCGAGTTAAGTATGTTGGGCCCTTATTGGGTTAGGTCAGTCAATGGAGCCCTACTTAGTCGGGTTAGGTCTAATGGACCCCACCGAGTCTTGTTCAGTTCAAGGAACCCCCATCGGGTCTATGTCAGGTATGTTGGGCCCTTATTAGGCCGAGTCAGTTAATGGACCCTTATTAGGTTAGGTTTGGTCAATGGACCCTTAGTTGCCCATGAATGGTATTAGCTTTTCCTCTGACGAGAGCAAGTCACGACTGATTGTCAGGTCCATAGTGGCGAAGTACCATCATGGTCATAGTCTCCAACTATATTACCATATATCGAATTGAATTGATTCCCATTCACAATGGTAGTCAGGAATCCCCTCTTCCCTTTGTTTATATACGTTAAAATGGCTTCGCGTGAAGATTTATAAATAATGTAACGGAACCGAATAATCGGATTGCATGCTAAGATTGTTATTTGACCATCTGTGTTTTATATAGCTTTCTTGTGTCGGTTATGTTTCTCACTATTTCATTTTGCTATGTCATGTTTTAGATAGTTTTACTTATACTAAATATGTTTCTCATGTTTCATCGTATTACTTATGATATGAGGCTTGTACTTCAAATGAATTTCAACAAATAAAAACATTGTTTTTCAGCAATACTGATAGCGATCAAATGCACAAAAGCTTCAAGTGTTGCTAATTAGGAAGCTCAAGTTTGTGAAGATGATAATTTGATCAACTTTGCTGGTTCAATGACACGTTCAAGAAGAAAGAAAATATAAGAAGTCTTGAAGAATTTGATTAGAACAAGTCTTTCACTAGAATGCTCTAAAGCCCACAATGCAAAGTCCAGAATTATGAATTTCATGACTATTTCAGATCATGGGCCAATAAGGGATAATGGATCATATTGGACTGATCAAGACAATCATTTTAGCCCATGATATGGCCTAAAATTCGTGCAAAAGCATGGTTGATTCAAGACTACACTCTTTTATCAATTCTAGTCAACAATAATGGTTTGACTTTGAAGTTGAAGACATTAATAAATCTGATCATTTATGAATAAGATTAGAGTCTTCAAAAGCATTAAAATTCTTCATTGGATGATGGAAAATCAGCATGGAGTAAAGAGAAGTCAGCCCGGGGAAAATGAATTCAAAGAAGACTAGAATCCCAAGTCATTAATTAGTATTGAATTCTGTTTTTTTTTTATTAGTTTCTATTGTCAAAGTTAATTTTAAGTAATTTACTTTTGAATTTCGTGATTCCTATGACCTATAAATAGGGATGCATTCTACTTGTAGAAAACAGATGGAAATTACGTACTTGTTCAGGGTTTTCCTTAATTTGCTAGTCTCTTTGAGCTAGTTTGGGTCTTGTAAGTTGCTTGCAAAACTTATTAGGTTTATCAACTAGGATTCTTCCTCCTAGTTGTGGTACTTTGGCCTTTCTTCTTTCTCTTATGTGATTTAAAGGTGATAGGTTTAATATACCTATTATTGTTGGGTTCATTAGATTTAGGGGTGGGTAACAGTAGTTCAATTTTTCTACATTTTTATGACTCAAAGGTTGTTGGGTTCAAATAGGCTGGGTTGGGTTGCTTAGAAGATTTTCATAATTCTTTCTTTTGGTGTAATTGAAAGGTGTTGAGTTTGATATGCTCAATGTTGTTGAGTTCATCCAAGATGGAAGATTGGCTGAACTAGATCATCAAGGAACAATCTTAATCAACGGGTAACCGTTGCTATCATGTTATCTTAATCAATGGGTAACCGTTGCTATCATTTTATCTTAATCAACGGGTAACTGTTGCTTATCATATTTAGTATTAGAGCTAAGTTTTCCTGATCATCGATCAAAAATAGCCGTGAAAAAAATGATCATTGATCTTGACAGTACTAACATCATTGTTTGAAGGTTCATCATTGGAAAAATAAAGAGTTACAAAAGTTTCAACACCTTGAATCGGGTCTTCCTTCTTCTTTTTTTTCTTTTTTTCTTTCATTTTTCATGATTTTCATTATTCACTTTGTCCTTTTTTTTTGTTCTAGTTGTTTTTGCTTAATAAGTGCTATTTTAGCATTTGTACGACTTGAACGAATTCTTAAAGGCTTGCAACAAGGAAAAGAGTGGTAAAAAACGAGTGAATCTATCCCCCACTATATTAAGCCGAGTTACATTTAGGGAGTGACATTTTAGGAAGGGAAACAAGGGTGTGAGAATTTAAACTTTTCATTTCCTATGGATACAACAGAAATGGAGGCACCACAAGAAAGTTTTGAACAAAAGGCTTGGAGACAACAATTGTTGAGACAATTCAATCAAACAATGGAGACGGTGATGGAGTGCCTAGATCAACTCGAAGAAAATTTGTAAAGGAATGCAAGTAGGCATGAATCTGATGAAGAGGTTCAATCCGAAATATCCCAAGGAAGTAGGAGGAGATGGAATAGAGGTAGAGTTGATGACAATCTCAAAAGCATCAAAATGACCATTCCTATATTTCAAGGCAGAAATGATCCCGAATCATACTTGGAGTGGGAAGCAAAGGTGGAAAAAGTCTTTTCAATCCACAATTACTCGGAAGAAAAAAAGGTAAAACTTGCACCTCTTGAATTCCAAGGTTATGCACTAACTTGGTAGGATAAGTTGAATGTCTCTATAAGGAAAAATAGGGAAAGACCTATTGGCACTTGGGAGGACATGAAGGCAGTAATGAAGAAGAGATTTGTGCCCCCTCATTACTATAAAGACTTGTTCAATAAGTTGCAAGGCATAACTCAAGGATCAAGGAATGTGGAGGAGTACTATTAAGAGTTAGACATGGCTATGACCAGAGCCAATATTGAAGAAGATCTCGATGCTACTATGGCACGTTTCTTGGGTGGTTTGAAAAGGGAGATTGCTGATGTTGTTGAATTGCAGCACTATATGGATTTGGAGGAAATGCTTCATATGGCTGAGAAGGTAGAAAAGCAATTAAAGAGGAAGAGTGGTTCAAGTAAGTTTTCTTCTACTCAATCATCTTGGAAAGGAAATAATGTGAATAAAAAGGATGATGTGAAGAAGGCAGAATCCAAAAAATTTGAGCCAAAGAGTTTTTCAAAGGGTGATTCAAGTAAGAGCTCTTCTATTTTTAAACTCACATGTTTTAAATGTTTGGGAAATGGGCATATTGCTTCTCAATGTCCTAATTCCAGAACCATGGTTATGCTTGATGATGGATCTTATGTGAGTCAAAGTGAAGGGGAAGATGAAAAGGAAGCCAATTCATGTGAAGATGAAGGTGATCAATGTGAATTCAGTGGTGATGAAGTTTTTATTACTATGAGGGCTTTGAATATGCAAGTTCAAGAAAAAAGAGGCCCAAAGGCACAACATATTCCATGCAAGATGCAAAGTGTAAGATAAGGTATGCATGCTTATAGTTGATGGTGGAAGTTGTACTAATTGTACAAGCACTTATCTTGTAGACAAGCTGGAGTTGCCAATGATTAAGCATCCTATACCATACAGCTTGCAATGGCTCAATGATTATGGAGAAATAAGGGTGAATCGGCAAGCTATGGTAAAATTTTCCATTGGTAAATATGAGGATGAAGTTCTTTGTGATGTAGTACCAATGAATACAGGTCATATTCTACTTGGACGGCCATGGGAGTTTAATTGTGAAGCCAATCATGAAGGCAGATCCAACAAGTACCGAATTATTCACAAACAAAAGGCTTATACCCTTGTACCTTTGACACCCCAGCAAGTACATATAGATCACATGAGAATGAGGGAAAAAAGGCTTGAATATGAAAGTGAGCTAAAAAAGCCTAAGGAGTGTTGAGAAAAAGCCAAAAGCAAGTGAAAAAAAAGGCGTTTTCTTTGCTAGCATGAGAGATATAGATAGGGCCATGAATTCTCACAAACCAGTGATGATGCTTTTGTACCATGAAACTTGTTTGGTTACTAATGAGTTACCTAACGATTTGCCTTTAGAAATTGTTAGTGTTTTGAATGATTTTGCAGATGTGCTACCCGAAGAAGTGCCCGATGGATTACTTCCAATTCGAGGTATTGAGTATCAAATTGATTTCTAGCCCAGTGCAACTATTCTAAACCGTTCAACATATCAAGAAAATCTGAAGGAAACAAAAGAACTCTAAAGGCAAGTTGATGAATTGTTATCTAAAGGACAAATCCGTGAATCTCTAAGTCCTTGTGCTGTTCCTGTGATTTTAGTTCCAAAAAAAGATGGTACATGGCGCATGTGCATTGACTGTAGGGCTGTTAATAAAATCACCATTAAGTATCGTCATCCAATTCCTAGATTAGATGATATGCTTGATGAGTTACATGGTGCATGCATTTTTACAAAAATTTATTTGAAATCTGGATATCATCAAATTAGATTAAAAGAAGGTGATGAATGGAAGACGGCCTTCAAAACAAAATTTAGTCTTTATGAGTGGCTTGTTATGCCCTTTGGTTTAACTAATGCTCCCAACACTTTCATGAGATTGATTAATCATGTTCTGAAGCATTTCATTAGAAAATTTGTGGTTGTTTATTTTGATGATATTCTGATTTATAGCAAGAATATAAGTGATCATATTGAGCATCTTAAGTTTGTTCTTGCTGCTTTGCGTGAAGAAAAGTTGTATGCTAATTTGAAGAAATGTATTTTTGTGTGGAAGAAGTAATTTTCCTTGGCTATGTGGTAAGTGCTAATGGTTTGAGAGTTGATGAAGCAAAGATTGAGGCTATTCTTGACTGGCCAATTCCAACAAGTGTGACTGAGGTAAGATCTTTCCATGGGCTTGCTAGTTTTTATCGAAGGTTTGTTAAAGATTTTTCAACAAAAGCAGCTCCTCTTAATGAGTTGGTAAAAAAGAATGTAAAGTTTGAATGGGGTAATTCACAACAAAAAGCTTTTGATCAATTGAAGCATGATTTGACTAATGCAACCGTTCTAGCTTTGCCTAAATTTTTTTAAAACTTTTGAAGTTGAATGTGACACTTCAGGAATTAAAATAGGTGCTGTTTTGCTTCAAGAAGGCCGACCACTTACTTTAGTGAAAAGTTGAGAGGAGCTCATTTGAATTATCCAACTTATGATAAGGAGCTTTATGCCATTGTGAGGGCATTGGAAACATGGCAGCATTACCTCATGCTAAAAGAGTTTGTGATCCACACTGACCATGAATCTCTCAAGTATCTCAGGGGACAAAAGAATTTGCATAAGAGGCATGCTAAGTGGATAACATTCATTGAGACTTTTCCCTATATTGTGAAGTACAAGAAGGGTAAGGAAAACATTGTTGCTGATGCACTCTCCCGAAGTTACACACTTCTTGTTACTTTAGATGCAAAAATCATGGTATTTGAGTACATTAAAGAATTGTATGCTAATGATTCTGATTTTTCTCAAATTTTTGAAACATGTGAAAATAGAGCTTTTAACAAGTTCTACAAAAATAATAGTTTCTTGTTTAGAGAAAATAGATTGTGTGTTCCACATTGTTCTTTAAGGGAGTTACTTGTGCGAGAGGCACATAGTGGTCGATTAATGAGACATTTTGGAATTCATAAAACTCTTGATGTCTTGAATGAACATTTCTACTGGCCACACGTGAAAAGAGACGTTGGAAAGCTTTGTGGAGGATGTGTTGAGTGCAAACGAGCAAAATCCAAGTCCCTTCCTCACGGACTTTACACTCCAATGCCTATACCTCAATCACCTTGGATTGACATATCCATGGATTTCATTCTAGGGCTGCCTAAATCACAATGAGGTATGGATAGTATTTTTGTTGTGGTTGATCATTTTTCTAAAATGGCTCATTTTATTCCTTGTAGGAAATCTGATGATGCAAAGCATGTTGCCAATTTGTTCTTTAGAGAAGTGGTTCGACTACATGGTATTCCTAGAGGCATAGTGTCCGATAGATATGTCAAATTCTTGAGTTACTTTTGGAAGACACTTTGGGGAAAATTGGGAACCAAATTGCTGTTTCAACCACAAGTCATCCTCAAACAGATGGACAAGCAGAGGTGACAAATCGAACTCTTGGTCCACTCCTAAGGGCAATCCTAAAAAAGAATCTCAAGAGTTGGGAGGATTGTGTACCAATTGCTGAATTTGCATATAACCGAGCTATGCATTCATCCACAGGTTTATCTCCTTTTGAAATTGTTTATGGTTTTAATCCACTAACTCCTTTAGATCTTTCTGCTCTGCCCATAAAGGAATATTTGAATCTAGATGGGGTTAAGAAGGCTGAGATAGTCAAGAGCTTGCATAAAAAAGTTCAGGAACGTTTGAAGCACAAAAGTGAGCTAGTTGCTATAATGATCAATCGTGGACGAAAGGAAGTTGTCTTTGAACCCGGAGATTGGGTTTGGGTTCATATGAGGAAGGAAAGATTTCCCAACAAAAGACAGACAAAGTTACACCCTCGTGGAGATGGTCCATTTCAAGTCCTTCAAAGAATCAACAATAATGCCTACAAGTTGGACTTCCCCGGTGAGTTTGGAATTAGTAATAATTTTAATGTTTCTGATCTCTCTTTATTTGAAAATGATGCAGGACACGATTCGAGGTCGAATCTTTTTAAGGGGGAGGGAACTAATAGCGATCAAATGCACAAAAGTTCAAGTGTTGCTAATCAGGAAGCTCAAGTTTGTGAAGATGATAATTTGATCAACATTGTTGGTCCAATGACACGTTCAAGAAGAAAGAAAATGCAAGAAGCCTTGAAGAATTTGATTAGCACAAGTCTTTCACTAGAATGCTCCAAAGCCCACAATATGAAGTCCAAAATTATGAATTTCATGACCATTTCAGATCATGGGCCAATAAGGGATAATGGATCATATTGGACTGATCAAGACAATCATTTTGGCCCATAAGATGGCCTAAAATTCATGCAAAATCATGGCTGGTTCAAGACTGTACTCTTTTATCAATTCTAGTCAACAATAATGGTTTGACTTTGAAGTTGAAGGACATCAATAAATCTGATCATTTTTTAACAAGATTAGAGTCTTCAAAAGCATTAAAATTCTTCATTGGATGATGGAAAATCAGCATGGAGTAAAGAGAAGTCAGCCTGGAAAAAATGAATTCAAAGAAGACTGGAATCCCAAGTCATTAATTAGTATTGAATTCTTTTTTTTTATTTATTAGTTTCTATTTCCAAAGTTAATTTTAAGTAATTTACTTTTGAATTTCGTTTTTCCTATGACCTATAAATAGGGGTGCATTCTACTTGTAGAAAACAGATGGAAATTACGTACTTGTTAAGGGTTTTCCTTAATTTGCTAGTCTTTTTGAGCTAGTTTGGGTCTTGCAAGTTTCTTGCAAAACTTATTAGGTTTATCAACTAGGATTCTTCCTCCTAGTTGTGGCACTTTGGCCTTTCTTCTTTCTCTTATGTGATTCAAAGGTGATAGGTTTAATATACCTATTATTGTTGGTCATTAGATTTAGGGGTGGGTAATAGTAGTTCAATTTTTCTACCTTTTTGTGATTCAAAGTTGGTAGGTTTAATATACCTATTGTTGTTGGGTTCAAATAGGTTGGGTTGGGTTGCTTAGAAGATTTCCATAATTCTTTTTTTTGGTGTAATTCAAAGGTGTTGAGTTTGATATGCTCAATGTTGTTGAGTTCATCCAAGATTGAAGATTGGTTGAACTAGATCATCAAGGAACGATCTTAATCAACGGGTAACTGTTGCTATCATTTTATCTTAATCAATGGGTAACTGTTGCTTATCAAATACTCTAAATGAACTAAACGATATGACGAAATTGCAATGGTCTCTGATGGTAAATATCATCGATTATGGAGGTAATGATACTTTCTTTTAAAATAAATATAACTTTTAATTTCCCTTACTTAGTTTTATGGAACTCATCCCTAATCTATTTTCCCAGACAATGAGAAAAGTGAAAAATCGTTCCTCGAGCTGCCCCTTGAAGGTTGTTTAGATCTGTTTGTGGACTACTAGTGGATATTTGAGTGCACATGGATGATTGTACTCTGATGAACAATTATTTTTATAATGATGGAAGTGACTAGAATAATGTTTGTATATATTTGTTAGTAAATTTCTCGGCCTTTGATGTGTACGAACATTGATTTTTAGAAGGGATGAATTTTTCTTCCTCTGTATAATTCTTTTATGCACTCATACCTGTTCTGTTATCGGAAATTGTTACTCCACCGGGTACTGGGTAGTCACACATATACTTCACTATGTCTTAAACAATTGAAGGGACTCCAATTTGGGGTAATGTACTTATAGTCCGAAGAGCTCTAAACATACATATTACGAGCACAAACAAAGAACAATGAAAGAACATATTCCATACCCACTATCTAATTAATGGCAAGGTACATAGTATGATAATCCATGGGGGGAGTTATGCTGGCAAACACTCTACTCGTGGAAAAATTTAGGTTAACATGCACAAAGCACCCTAATCCTTACCGATTACATTGATTAAATGAGTGTAGCAAAATTAATGTCACAAAGTAAGTCATGGTATCCTTCTCCATTGGCAAATATAAGAACGAGGTACGTTGTGATGTTATATCTATTCATGTCAGTCATTTGATACTTGGGAAACCTTTTCAGTTTGGTATACAAGTACAACATAACAATTTTACTAACCATTTCTCATTGTGAAAAATTGGTGTAAATCATGTTCTTACATCTCTATCACCAAAAGAGGTGCATGAGGATCAATTGAAAATCAAGAGAGCTTTTGATATACATCCAAAAAAAAAGAAAAAAAAAAGAAAAAGAAAGAAAAGAGGTTGAAAAGAAAAAAAATGGCCCATTAAGAGATAAAAAAGGCTAAAAACAAAAAGGGTGACCCACTGAGAGAAAAGGAGGATGAAAACATATTGAAATTAGGCAACCACTGAAAAAAAAAAAGGAATGACCCATTAAATAAATAAAAAGATCCAAAAAAATAAAGATGGCCAATTAAGAGAAAGATAGAGAGAGAAAGGAAAAGAGAGTCTTTATGTGAGTAAAGAGAGGTGACACAAGCAATTTTTGAGCAAAAAAGTCTAATTATACTTCAGTACAAATAGACTATTTGAATTTATCTCACCTTAACCATTCTTTATCTAGTCATATTTTCTCTCTTTTATAGGAGTTTGAGGATGTCTTCCTAGAGGAGATCCTAGATGGTCCTCAACCACTTTGAAGGATCGAGCATTAGATTAAATGTGTCCCTAAGACCTCAATTCCCGATTGCCCCACCTATCGAAGTAACCATGAGGAAATAAAGGAACTTCAATGGTAAGTGAAGGAGTTGTTAAAAAAGGGACATGTTAGAGAGAGTTTGAGCCTTTATGCTGTTCTTATACCACTAGTGCCTAAGAAGGATTTTTTTAAAGGATATGTGTGGATTGTAGAGCCGTTAATAAAATAACGGTAAATTATAGACACCATATCCTTAGGTTAGTGGTTCTACCATTTTTACCTAAAATAGATCTTAAGAGCGATTACCATCAAATTAGAATGAAACTCGAGGATGAGTGAAAAACCATATTTATGATGAAGTATGGCCTGTATGAATGGTTAGTAATGCCCTTTGGTCTATCAAATGCCTCTAGTACCTTAATGAGGCTAATGAACCATGTCCTACGACTTTTCTTTGGTAAATTTATTGTAGTCTATTTTGATGATATCTTAAGCTATAATAAGTCTTTAAAGGAACACCTCTAGCATATCTAGTCTATTCTTGAAATCCTTCAGAAGGAATAGTTGTATGTCAATGCAAAAAATTCTACCTTTTGCAATGAAAAGTTAATATTCTTAAGTTTTATAATAAGTACACAAGGCATTGAGGTGGATGAGTAGAAGGTGAAAGCAATCAAAGAAGGGGCTACCCCAACCTCGGTTGGTGATGTAACACCCCACCCAACACTGTGCTTAAATGATTTAGAAAATTCAATTTATTCGGCCCTTTGGCCACATTAAACTTAATTAATTTATTTTACTTAATATTTATAGTAATTTGTAAACCTGGTTATGTTTTATTTAATTTTCTTTATTTAAATTTATTTAATTTAAAATTTTATTATTTAATTTGGCATTTAACTTATTCAAATTAATTATAAAATATTGAGAGAAATAAAAAAAATGGAAAAATGGGAAGAAATCTCGCAGGGAAGCAGATTGCTCGTGCGAGTGTTGGGCACTATGTGCATGCACATGCACGCACAGTAGCCACAGGATGTGCGCACAGTGCACACATCCCTTCCGCACGCACGTATGCACAGGACATGCGAACAGCGCACACGTCCCTTCTGCGCGCACGGTGCGGAATCAGGACCTACGCGTAGATGGGCCATCCGTGCATCACCTCATGTGCAGACAGGTGCTGCACACTATGCGCGCATCATCCATGCAGCATACCTGCACGGATAGGCTCTATGCAGTTTGGGCCTGCGCCTAGTAGGCCTGTGCGCGGCGCCCAGCATGCTAAAGCCCTGCGTGCGCATAGACTAGCACTTGCGCACGCGACAAGAGGTTTATGCTCCTGCAAGCTAGCCTACAGCACGCGGCAGGAGGCTTGTGCACCTGCAAGCTAGCCGGCAGCATGTCGATCGGGGCATTTCAAGCTCGGGCAGTGCGCTGCCGGTGGAAGAGACCCTCTCTCATTTTTCATGCCGAATATCTTTTTCTCCTCTCTCTTCATCATATTTTGCCACTTGGCGCGAATATGATGGTTCCTAAATTCTATAAATTGCCTTTCCTCTTCTATTCTCCCCACACTTCTATTCTTCCATTTTTCAAGATTTAGAGAGAGAGAGAGATATAGTAGTCTAGTGAGAGAAGAAGAGAAAGAAAGGAGAACGATGAAGGAGAAAACAACAAGGTTTCGGTAAGGAATCTACTATTTTTTTTGACGTCTTAAGGAGTATTTTTTTTAGATAAACTAATTTAATATGATGGTGATTTTGTTTGTTTTGTATGCCTCTAAGTTCATATGAGTCGAATTATTTTTATTTTCAAGCATACTATGTGAATTGCAGATACTTGATGAATTGCATGTAATAACTATAATATGTAATCGATCAAAATAAAGAGTACAAAAGAAAAAGAAAAAGAGAAAAGTGGAATGAAGTCTGTATGGTCATAAGTGTATCTATATTGACATACATATTGCATCAAGTGTCTCGTTAGACTTTTAATCTCTAATGAGTATTAATTCCCCTTGCCCTTCGAGGTATTTATTTCCCTCTCCCCTATCTAGTCTGGAAAGATGTAAGAGGACAACTCTTAGTAGATGACAATATACCAGTTGACGAGAGTGGTATCGCACTATCTGTAGGGTTCACCCGTGCCTAAGTAATGTCGTGACTATAGATATCTGTTAGGGCCATAATGACTGGTACGACCCTGGTCGTAGATCGTACCATGGTTTGGTAAGCCAAAAATGGGTATGAGCAAATTGTCGTATTTGTATCTGATCTGGTCATTCCACTTGGGTAGTTGAAAATCAATATCAGCTCTCAAAGATGGAAGTTATAAGGACTTCGCAAAGCATGACACGAAAATATGAGCATTTCATTATTTATTTGATTTTTTATATTATCTGGTATGATGTAAACAGTTGTCTGTATTAACGTACTATTTTCTTAGCAAATAAATTATTTTCATAATGTAAGATAGTTAAACGATGAGATTAAATGGTAAGCTCTTAAGTCAAAATAATTAACTTTTGAAACCTTAAAATGTTAATTTAGTACCGTTTTCTTTACTGAGCATATGGAACTCACTCTTTTCATGTTCTCCTCCATACGAGGAAGAAAGTGAAGAACCGCAGGCTGACCTACCCTTGGAAATCTATGAGGATCATGTGGATCCACAAGTCTGAGTGCATGACTGTTTCCGCTCTCTGATGAGTCCAATAACATAGTGAAAGGAGTGACCCTTATGTTTTGACTTGTATTTTGAAGCCACTTTTGGCCTTAATATATGTATGTATTGGAACTCATATGTATTTGTAATGGATTTGTAATAATTTTATTCCCCTGCATAAATTTTATCATCCGCTCGTTATTTTGTGTTTATATTTGACACCCATTTACCTTAAATAGCACTTAGGATGTCACATATGGTATCATAGTAGAATTTTACGAATCAAATCCCTTGAACTGAGGCCTTAGGTAGATGAACCCTTTAGAATACCTAGAAAAGAAATAAGTCCTCTTTTCAAAATTAGACCACCAACTCGTGTCTTCTTTTCTTTTATAAGAATGACGCGAGGAAGACCATCCGTAGAGTGTATTAAGCAACCTAAAGCCCTAGATCATCTGACCAGGGCTGAATTTATAGAACTTTTTCGAGCCATCCAAGGATTAACTGCAGTCGTAGGATAAAGTCAGGCCAACCCTTGTCCACTCCCTGCCCTTGAATACTGAAACATAGATCGGTCCATCTCACACAATATAGCAAAATTTAGGAAACTTAACCCCCCAAACTTTGAAGGTGGTCCTGATCCTTTAGTAGCCGAAGCCTGGATCCTACAGATAGAAAAACTCTTCTCTGTTTTAGACCTGATCGAAGAACAAAAAGTTCCCCTTGCAGCTTTCATGTTAAATGGTGAAGCAGAACACTGGTGGTGACTTAAGAAGGAAGTCCTGCCTACCCCTACAACCTGAGAAGTTTTCATGGATGCTTTCTTTGATAACTTCTTCCCTGCTCATGTTCAGAAAAAAAGGAGGAATTTTAGGACCTTCACTAAGGAAGTCTGTCTGTTGTCTAGTATGCAATTTGTTTTGTTCAACTGTTTAGGTTTGCCTCTTTGATGGCCAACCCTAAAAGCCAAAAAGTTAAAAAGTTTCTCAAGGGCCTTCGCGCCAATATTTATGACTGAGTCACGATGATGAGACCCAGCTCGTATGTGGAGGTGCTCGAACATACCTAGTTGGCTGAAGACCTTATCTCAGCCAAGCACCAACGCATTGCTTGAGTTAGTACCCAACAACAACCCCAACAGCTTAGAAGGAGATTGCCTGACCTAATAAGCAACCCTATAGACAAACGAACTAGAGTTTCCCTTCTTCCTGCCTTGCCCTCACCTACAGCTCCACCTGTTTGATCTAACCAACCATGTCAGCATTGTGGTCACTAACATGGTGACCTGCCCTCTCAACGTATTAATAACGCATGCTATTTATGCAAGCACCCAACAATTTATAAAGGACTGCCCCCAACAACCAAAGGATGTAGCCCGACCCATAACACAAGGTCGAGTGTACTACTTGGATGAGTCTAGTACCCTTCCTACTCATGTCCTTATCTAGGGTATGCTTTTTATTCATAACACTTTTACCAAGGCTTTGATCGATATAGGTGCAACTCACTCTTTTATTTCATGTGCATTTACTCATAATCTAGAGTTTAGACCAGAACCTTTAGGAAAAACACTAGTGGTGGAAACTCCCTCTAAGGGACTATTGATGCTCACTATGTATATAAGGATTGTAGGATAAAAACTTTAGGAATGGAGGTATGTGTAAACCTGATAGTATTAAATTTTGTAGGATTTGATGTGATATTAGGAATGAACTTGTTGAAAAAGTATAGGGCTATTATAGATTGTGAAAGTAAAATTGTAACTTTACGATCCTCGAAAAAGGAATAAAAATTATTGTTATCATTTTTCTAACAATTGAATGAACAGGAATATGGATGCTGATCTTGCTGTTGTTTTATACTAATTTTTTACAATTTTTCGGATGTCTTTCCCATCGAACTTCCTGGTCTACCTCCTCACGTGAGGTAGAGTTCTTAATTGAATTGTTGCTTGGAACCCAGCTAATCTCGAAGCCCGCTTATCACATGAGTCGCACTGAGCCAACAGAACTAGAACATCAGCTTTTTGACCTTATCACCCGAAAATTTATTCGCCCTAGTTATTTTTCTTGGGGCACTCCGGTGTTGTTCGTAAAGAAAAATGATGATTTCCTCTGACTCTGTGTGGACTACAGGACCGAGTGACCGTTAAAAATAAGTACCCCTTATCCTGGATCGATGATCCCTTTAACCAACTATAATGAGTCACAGTCTTCTCTAAGATTGATCTCAAGACCGGATATCAACAGTTGAGAGTTAGAGAAGAAGATATTCCAAAACTCGTCTTCCAATGCGAGTACGATTTGTAGAGTTTAGGGTGATGCCGTCCGGATTGACCAAAGCCTCAGCAGCCTTCATGGATCTAATGAACCGAGTTTTCCAGCACGCAATAGATCAGTACGTCATTATTTTTATTGATGACATTCTAGTGAATTCTAAAAGACTTGAGGAACACATTGTGCATTTGGCTAAAGTGTTGGTGACTCCCCGCCAAAACTAACTATATGCAAAACTAATTAAGTGCTCCTTTTGGTTGGATTGAGTTTCTTTTCTTGGTCATGTAATCTCAGTGAATGAGTTTTTATAGACCCGCCCAAGGTGGAAATGATGGTCAGCTAGAATCTGTCCACCAATGTGGCTGAGGTACGTGGTTTTCTTGGCTTAGCAGGCTACAACCAATGATTCATTGATGGATTCGCCAAGATTGCTTCCCCTATGACCCAACTCACTTGAAAGGGTGTACCCT
>NW_019014664.1:2317873-2329517 GCF_000150535.2 Carica papaya | reverse complement strand
AGCAGAAAATATATAATCACCATTTTAATTGAGGGGATGTTGTTGGGCTTGAGAAGCCCATATCTTTAGTTATCTATGGCTTCGTCCCTATTCTACTCATAAATTTGAGTCTCGATCATTCTCTAGTGTGTTTGTTAGATGTTTCTTTACCTAAAATGTCTATCTCTGTCTTGATCCTTTCACTTTTAAAATCTACACATCTAGTCATGTCAAGTTAGTGGAACTATCTTTCTATTCAAATCCATTCAGAGTTATTTTAGTCATCCAAGATTATAAATACTCCCAAATTGGTTTCTATTAGCGTCATTTCTTCTTACTAAGGTTGCGCCACTCAATACCCCTTCCACAACCTCGCCCTGGGCTTAGATCCATCTTACAGCCAATCTCCAGCCGATTATTCCACATTTCCCATCCACAACACACCCTTGAAACTGCACGTCCCATACTTGAACTCACGTTCCTCTTAGTCAAACTTCGATAGACCGAACCTCACCATTTGATCGATCAAAATATTCCACTGACACTAACAATAATCCACAGAATCCACCCTTTAATTCCTTAGCTCTCTCTCCAGATCCCCCGCCTCCAAAACCACCCACCAACACCCACAGCATGACCACTTGCACTAAAAATAAAATTCATAAGTCCATACAAAAACTTAATCTTACCACCACCATCATCTCAAACCATCAACTTGAGAATCACATATTGATCCAAGCCCACAAAGATCCTAAATGGCGTCAAGTTATTTCTGAAGAGTATGATGCTCTTATACGAAACGAAACATGAGAACTTATCTCACCTTATTCAACACAACATCTTGTCAGCTGTAAATAGATTTTTATAATTAAACATTTACTTAATGGCTCAAACGACAAGTGCAAAGCTTAATTAGTTGCTAAGAGGTTTCATCAGCGTTCTAGTATTGATTTTCATGATATATTCAGTCAAGTTCTCAAATCTACCACTATTTATTTGGTCATTAATCTTACTATTAGTCGTGGGTGGTCTCTTCGTTAACTTGGTATCAACAATGCCTTTCTATAAGGTCATCTCTCTAAAGATGTTTTCATGGCACAACCACTAGGTTTTCTTTACTGTAATAATCTTACACATGTCCGTAAGTTGCGGAAACTATATATGGTCTCAAACAAGTACCAAAGCTTGGTACCATGAGCTAAGGCAAGTTTTTATAGCCTTTGAGTTTACAAACTCTCATGCAGATGCATCACTCTTTGTTTTCGACACCAGTTATAATTTACTCTATCTCTTGTGTATATTGATGATATAATTATTATTAGAAGTAATACCCACTGTAATTCAACATTTTATTAATCTTCTTGGCAAAAACCTTTCCATCAAAGATCTTAGTGATTTGACTTACCTTTTTGGTGTTAAAATTGCCACTAATTCCACTGGTTTACTTCTCTCTCAACGGAAGTATATCACAGATCTTCTCACTCGCACAAATATGACAGAGGCTAAATCTGTCAGCACTCCATTTACCACTGAGCTAACACTTATAATTCTTTCTGGTATTGTTGTGACTGATACTTCTAAATATAGAGTCGTTGTTAGAAGTCTCCAATACTTGTGCCTCACTCACCTTGATATTGCATATCTTGTTAATAAGTTATCTCAATTCATGCATCAACCTACTATTGGTTATTAGAATACCGTCAAGCACTAACTTTGATAGCTTTATAATACAATTAATTATGGTCTTTCATTGCACTGTCATACATCTCTATCTCTTTATATCTTCTCAAATGCTGACTGAGCTAGAAATAAGAATGACTACACCTCTACCAGTGCTTATATTGTGTATATCAGTTGTAATCTCATGTCCTAATCCTCCAAAAAACAACACATGATTTCTTGATCCTCCACTAAAGCTAAATATCATTTTATTGCTGCTATAACTGCTGAGTTATATTGGATTTGTTCTCTTACTGAGTTTTACATTTGTGTTTTTGATGTTTCGATTATCCATCGTGATAATATTGGTGCAATTTATCTTTATTCCAATCTTATCTTCCATTCACAGAAGAAGTATGTTGTAATTTTATTCAGGATCAAGTCCAAAGTAGAGCTTTACTTATCACCCATAAGATTAATTAGTAGATTTCTTGACTGAGCTTCTTCCACGCACTCACTTTCAACTTTTGAATACTAATACTGAACTGTCCACATGAGCTCCATCTTGAGGGAGCATATTAGAGGAATTAATTTAGTAATTATTTAATTTTGTATTTCTGTAATTATTGTAAATAATTCGATTGACAGTAAATTTTACAAATTAGATGATTGACAACAAATCTTATAAATTAGATGATTGACAACAAATCTTATAAATTAGATGATTGATAACAAGTCGCATAAATTAGGTGATTAACTACAATTAAAATATTTGGTTGATCATTAATTAAAATTGTACATAGTATATATGTCTCACTTTTATTCAATAAAAATTGAGTCATTATTTCTAATTCCATAGTTGATATTTAGTTTGTCCCACAATGAATATTACATGGTCAATAGTCATTGTTATGTATTTATGGATTGTATGACAGAAAATTATCAATTAATAATTGGAAGAACTATTTTTTAGTATATATACATACACAGGTACATAATAGTAATGTTTTAGCTTTATTAGTTTGTAATTGGGTATGTGACATTAACTCCTCTCAAATGATAAATAAGCAATTAAATTTTATTAGAAAGAATATATTTATTTTTAAAAATTAACACGTTGAGTTATAATTATATATTAAAATATTGAATTAAATTATCCGTATTGTTTATCAATAAATCAAATCAGAATCAAACTTTTAATACATTTTCCATTAAAAAAATTGAAGAGTGTGTATATATATATATATAAATCCACCCATATCATATACTCTAAAATGCAGAAGGCAAGGAAGGAACCAACGAGGCAAAAACCGAGAGGAACGACTGGATACATTTCTTTAGCTCAACTTAATATTTGGGTTTTTGACTCTTTTTCTTATTAATGTTGTCAAAATTTTCACTTTGACTTTTAGCCTTAAAATTCCAATTTATTTTATTTGACTAGTTTACCATAAATTCTAAAAGGAATTTTATTAATTTAATATATATATATATATATAAGTAAAGCAGAAAATTGACACATGTTATTTTCTTAAGAAAATTTTTTATGTTTACTATGACGCTGTCTACATAGTATTTATCCATTCAAAATAACAATTACCAATTAAATCCTTAGAATTTTAAAATTATAGTTCAAAACATTATGACCTTGTGTGATTTAGTTAATTATAATCAATTATTTGAGATGAAAATTAAAATAAAGTAATTGAATAGTATTTTTAGATATAAAAAAAATATTATTGGATAAACTTTTAACCTTGTCAATATCAAATTTAAAAAGTTGAATATTACCAAATTTAAAAAGCCTTTCCGCAATTCGAAGAAGCTTACTCTACTCTTTTATTTTCATATAAAAAATATTTTTTATTTTCTTTTTAATAAAATTACTTGGTACAAAATTTGAGGTGAAATTATTTATATATGTATTTCACCGATTATCCAAAATTCAAGATATAAAATTAAATTAGGTGTTGATAAAATAAAATCCATATATACTTATAACCACAGAAAATAAAAAGTAAAAAAAAAAAAAAATTAAATTTAACGTAACTAAGCAAGTAAGTTTATATTTACAGATAATATCGAAAAAAAAATTTGATTATGATAAAAATTAAGAAAACATCATTAATAAAATTATAAATTCTCTTAGAGATATATTAAAATTTTGTCTAAAAATATTATTTAAAATATATATATATATAATATTTTAGAAATCAAGTCACATCATTATTAGGGTAATGTTGTGCTAGTGTGGATGAGACAGGGTTAAATTAAGCCTAACATTCAACATTTATTTTGATCAAAATGCAGACAAATCAAAAGGAGACTTATAAGAGTTTTTGATTTTGACCAGTTTGATCTTGACTAATATGCATTTTCTATTCACCATCACAACTACTCCTTGCTTTACATCTCTTCTGCTCATGTCGTTTAGTGTTACATATCTAGTCGTATATAACACCCTTTTTATTTTTTATTTCTCCATATATTGTCTACAAAGAAAAGCTGATTTAAATATATTTCATCATGAAATATATATGCCATATGTATTTGAGTTAAACCGTAATTAACTGAAATCAAAAGCATCCATTTATAAAGATAAATTCATAGAGTAAATGTTTAGGAAAATAAAAATCCATGAAATAAAAAACTATAAAACTTCGAAGAAGCTGACAAAAAAATAGAAAAAAATTAAAATTCCGCAGGCGCAGAGAGTATATATATATGTATATATATATAATCGCGTTTCTTCATGGAAACCGAGCAAAGGCTTACTTTTTTGACCGCCCATCTCGCTCTCTCTCTCTTCACCCCTGCTCATATTCTGCACACGCACATATACATATATATAATATTTGTGTATAAATAGTCAATAAGATTTTGATTTTTGAGGGAGAAAGATTTGGGAATCAAATTAGCTTTACAATTAGCCTTCACACTCAGAGGGGAATTCAATATTTTGAAGCTTTGAATTCATCAATTAATTACAACTCGTGGTTTTGAACCTTTGAATTAGACCCGCTGGGTAAGTTTTTGTATATATTTTCCAACGTCCCTCTTTCTTGATTGCTGCGAACTATATATTCAACCACTTCTCTTCTTTTTATCTTCGTCTTCTTCTTCCCCTTTTAATACTTCTGATACATACGTATTTGACGCTTCTCTATCTGGATTCCAGCTGTACAAATTCTTATTATAAATATCTATATGTATATATATATACACTATATAAACAACACCAGTATACCAAACTATAGCTTTCCAACTTGTACAAGCTAGGCTCTCTCCTTTTTGTTCTACTTGTAAGAGTTCTATTTAGGTAGCAGAGAGATACCAACTTAAACAAACAACATTTTCTAGGCAAAGACTTTTGATTATTACAGGTATAGTTATTACAGAGAGTCTCTATATATATATATGTATGAACGTAATATATATCTGCATATGATCAATTCTATGTCATACATCCTCCTTGTTAAAAGTAAGGCCTACATAGCTAAGTGTTTGATAGAAATTATTTCAATCTTTCTTGCTGTATGCATGTTTGTTGCTTGTATATTCATAGGATATGTGCATTTATCGGACGAAGTTCTTACAATAATTACTCATATGTGATTCATGTTATATGATGTTCTTCTACTCAACAATTGATATTTTTTTATATCCTTCGTTTTGCCTTTTACTTTAATTTTTCTGTTCTTTTGTCTGATCCTTTTCCTTATGAAATGAACTGGATCCCATCATCTTATATATATATATAATGAAATAGAAAAGAATGAAGCCAACCACCATTAATAAGAAACTGAATTTATAGGGTGGACTAAAAATAAATGTCCATACTCTATTGAGGTTCCCTTTTCATGGGGGCCATTATACTCCACTTGTGCTTATCTATATTGGGTTTATTAAATTGATGAACAGGCGTGTTGAGGCTTATGGGTTTATCTCTTTCGCTGCTGGTATCTGCTTGGGAAGAAATTGTAACTCACAGACTATTTAGTCAAGCCTTCAACATAAGTTTCCATAGAAAAGATGGAGAAGTGATTTTGAGAGTTGACAGCTTCAAGAAAACAGATTCAGAATCCAACAACAGTGACTCAGTTGATGGGTCTGGTGTTGAGCTTAAAAGAAGGAACTCAATCAATTTGAAGACAAACAACAAGCCTGAAAAGGTGATTCTTGACAAGGATTTCTCGTTTGAGAATCTTTTAGTTGAAGAGTACAGAAAGAGATCATCCACACCGCGGTCCTCCAATGGCGGCAAAGATGGAAAGATGATGCTCCAACAAGTTCCTAATCTTGCTCTTCCGGAGCCAGCCATCTTTTTCTCGCCAAGACCTGTAAGCGAGCTTGATGCTGCGGCAGTTAAGCTTCAGAAAGTTTATAAGAGTTATAGAACAAGAAGATACCTTGCAGATTGCGCAGTCGTCGTTGAAGAGCTCTGGTTAGTTGATTATCCTCTTTAACTTTTAGGTATATATATATATACACATATATGTATATATTATTGGTGGGCTAAAGTTAGGGTATGTTTGTTTAGGTGGAAAGCCTTGGACTTTGCAGCTCTAAAACGAAGTTCTGTATCATTTTTCAATGATGAAAAACCAGAATCTGCTGTTTCCAGATGGGCTAGAGCTAGAACAAGAGCCGCCAAGGTATGAATATTAATATCCAATTTTCAGACACATATAATATATAATATAATTTTTTATGATGTAATTTCATGTTTTGTTTACAGAATTACAGTGTATATGTGTGTGTGTTTGTATGCAGGTGGGTAAGGGCTTATCCAAGGATGAGAAAGCTCAAAAATTAGCCCTTCAACACTGGCTAGAAGCTGTAAGTCTTTTATTGAATATTCATTCAAATAAATTAATTACTCTAAAAATATTTAGCTTGAGTTTTTTGACCTTTCTCCACTATTTTGTAAAGAGACAAAATCTTGAGTTGATAAAATTTAAAGCTGAAGCAATATACATATAAAATAAATTGTTTCCTTCAATTTTGGTAATTGACTTTCCACGTTATGGAACAGATTGATCCAAGACATAGATACGGACACAACTTGCACATTTACTATGATGTCTGGTTCCTAAGCGAAAGCACCCAGCCTTTCTTCTATTGGTAATAACCACTTATCTTTTCAGTCCTTGATATATATGCACGTATATACATATACATATATATATATATATCACTCAGAACTAAAACCGATTGTTTAATATGTACGACTGTAGGTTGGATGTTGGAGACGGGAAAGAAGTAAATCTGGAAAAATGTCCTAGAACTGTCTTACAACGCCAATGCATTACCTATCTTGGACCAGTAAGTATATATTCAAATATATAGGTATATGTTGACTTTATTAAATTCATTAATATCTAACATATATAAATGTTACAGAAAGAAAGAGAAACATACGAAGTAGTTGTTGAAAAAGGGAAGCTTGTGTACAGACAAAGTGGGGGACTTGTAGAAACCCTGGAGGGCTCCAAGTGGATATTTGTACTAAGCACTACTCGGTCTTTATATGTGGGTCAAAAGAAGAAAGGTGCCTTTCAGCACTCCAGCTTTCTTTCTGGCGGCGCCACCACCGCCGCCGGAAGATTAGTTGCCCACGCCGGAGTTCTTGAGGTACATATACATATACATATACATGTACATATACATATACATATAATATATATGTTTATATGTGTAAATATTATTGGACCTTTGCAGGCTATATGGCCGTACAGCGGTCACTATCACCCAACAGAAGAGAACTTCAGAGAATTCATTAGCTTCCTCCAAGAAAACAACGTAGATCTCACTAATGTTAAGGTACATACATACATATATACACACATCATCTTCCTGTGTTTAATTTTATTCATGAATACAATTAAATGCCTGCACTATGATAATCACATTTATCATAATTTACATTTGTTTGTAATAATTACGATTCATGTATTCTTAATGAGTACTCCATAAAATAAAAAAAAAATAAAGTGATTTTGTAATATTTTCGTGTTCTTTTTTAAAAAAAAAAAAAAAAATTGCAGAGATGTTCAGTTGACGATGATAGTTTTTCAATTATGGCGAATAAGGAGGAGCCCAAATCGGAGGGCTCCTTTACATCTAGAGAATCGGACGGTGGAATGAAGGAAACTACAGGGGATCATATCCCAGCGAATGATGAGAAGGTGGAAGCAGCAGTGTATGAATTGGCCAAACGGTTGTCGTGCAAATGGAGCACAGGCGCTGGGCCCAGAATCGGGTGTGTTCGGGACTATCCTACAGAGTTACAATCCAGAGCACTGGAACAGGTTAATCTATCGCCTCGGGTGGGCCGTAGCCCTATGGGTTGTTTCGGCCCGATTCCTTCGCCCCGACCAAGCCCAAAGATCCATTTGTCTCCTAGGATTGCATACATGGGCCTTCCAAGCCCAAGAACTGTTGCAGCCTCCTAAGCTCATTTCCCAAAACGGGATTTTCCCATTTTGGAGTAAGTTTAATTTTTAGGGAGTAACTTTGACTTTTTTTTTTAATTTTTTTTTCCTTCATTCTAATTATATATATATTTATTACTATTATGATTTTATTGATGTAATTCGTAATTACTTCATTCGTTTAGAAATATTTTGCTTCTGAGAATTATTTAGATATGGGTTAATTGAACCCTTTTGACCCAATGGGTTTGTCAATTCTTTTTTGTAAACACAAAATTAATGTAATAAAACATTGATTTCTTCATGTTTCCTAACTCTAATTAGTGCTTTTTTTCAATACAAATTTTTTATCAAGAAACAAGAAAAGATAATTTTGTTTTAATTACATTAATTTAAGTCCTTATAATCTGAATTTCTTTCCACTATAATTAAATAATATTACCTAGCTTTGGAAAAATTGCAAGTACATATTAGTGAATTTAATATACATATATGTGCTACTATTTTTATGTATGTTATTATTGATGATGGCGTCAGTTCTTGTTAAAAATTTTGTATTATCGATCCAAAAAATTTCCTCTATATTATGAATAAATATCAAATTAGTTTAGTATCTTTTATTGAATAAAATAATAGGAAAATTATTATTTCAATCTTAAACAATTGGCCACGTTTTAATTAAATTTTAAAAGTTCTTTTCATTATGATTTAAAGAAAGCTACTTTCTGTAATAAATTTTTTTGCAATTATAGAAAGTTTGATAACAGACAATTTTTTCTTTTCTACTTTTCCTATTTCTTCCTATAAAGTTTTAAAATTATAGTAACCGAAAATAAATTTTAAAAAATAATTAAATTATATATAGATGATTATATCATATCTTTAAAAATAAGACACGAGATAATTAATATTTTTAAGAATTTTTTTCAATTTAGTCATACCTCACAATAAATATAACCAACATATTTTTTACATTAAGTAAATTTTTGGACTACTTAAGAAAGATAGTAGAAAATTCTACTATTTATATAAAATTTTATACAAAAAATTTCCAATTTAAAATAATTTTTTAGCTTATAATTGATCAATTTGTGATGAAAAATGTTTAATTCAATTAGAAAATAAAGCATAATTCATTAACTAAATGGTTATTTTCCTAAAACAATTCTGCCCTTCTATTCTAATATTTTAGATAGAGTAGCAAAAAATTTTCTTGAACTTAATGTACATGATACTTTTACTACTGATAATTTTTTTTATGAAAAGCAAAACATATTTACTTTATGTTTTGACTCCAATATAATAGTTAATATAATTTTTCCTTTTGTACATGTGTTATAGATTACGTAGTGTTAGTGTAATGTTAGTAGTAAATAACAATTTTTGTTGATTGAAACTTAGAAAGATACACTTTAAAAGAAGGGAAATTTTCTAAAGCTTTTATTGTTATATGGAATGAATAAGCTTATTTACTATTTAAATGTTTTAACATTAACCGAAAGAATTTTTTATATAATAGCCCCAAAAATTTAAAAAGAAATGCATATAATAATTTGAATGTGGAAACGAAATAAAAGTTAAGATTAACATCCCTTATACGATAACTTAAAAGTACTAAACAAATATCACGGAATAAATTCTCTAAAAGAAATATAAGAAATAGAACAAATAAAGGAAACTATAAAGTATCTAACATCTACTCACAACCTTCTTGCTGATCGGGCTCGGGAACCAAGTCCTCATGATCTGAAATGACTAAATAAGGAGTGAACTACACTACCCCAGTAAGGACATCACACTATATCGCAGGCACAGAAGCAAAGCTTGGTAGAAAACTAAAAACAACCAATAGAGCACTAAATTTAAACCAATACATTCATTAAAAGTAAAACTATTTACCATTTTTCTTACCATTGCTGAATATGTGAAAACAACATATAAAGACAATAACATCATACAGATCATAACTTCATGCACAATCAGTAACATAGAACATATCATAAATTCATATTCATTAACAATAACTAATCATCACCGTTTCTCGTTTCACCAACTTACTAGTATCCATGGAGATCTATAGGGGTGTCCCCGCTACACATGAACTATTTCTCTCAATCTTAATTCCAAGGCTGTTCCCATACCCCGTCCAGTATGAGCGCAAAAACATTAAACCTCAATACCCCGTCCGGTATGAGGGTGAAGCAGGCTGTCCCTATACCCCGTCCGGTATGAGCGCCAAATGATCAAGTCTCCATACCCTGTCCGATATGAGACAACGTTCACGGTAGGGTTCCCTATGAACCTGGTTCGTCTACCATCTCCCAGGAAATCTAGTGAGGCTGTCACCTTATTTGTTTATTAGATCACATCCCTTTCCTATTTCTCCTTAATCTCTATTACCAAATTAAACACAATCACATAAACAATGAACATGCACCCGGTAATACAGTCATATCTTAAATCCCAAAATTACACAGTGGTCAAGTAAGACAGTACTACATGCATTTAAAGCCCTAAACCAGATACCATCATACCTTTAAATTATAAAATAAATCAACAAAAATCAACAGAGAACAATATCCGATTCGGGCTCCATTAACAAACTGTAATTAATTATTGCATATCTATCTAACTTGTACAAAAAATCGTATTATTATTTATTCAAACTTCACATCTATGATAGGAAATAGGGTGAGGGGTCCTTACCTAATTCGACGCCGAAAACTAAATGGTTACTGCACTTACGGGCGGTCCCTGGGTTCTCTGAATTTTTCTTTGGAAACTGAAACGAGTTTACGGTACCTATAAATGCCTCAAATAAACCCAAAAATCAGTCACAGGGCCTATTCGGCCAATTTCGAAAATCTGGCACGGCGGCTCTGCCATGCTCCAGCAACGGCACCGCCGCCCGTGGCAACGACCCGCCTCGGGTTGGCTGTTTTTGGCCGTTTTCGATCGAATTCAGCCTAACTTGCATCGGTTCCTGCAAGAAAACACACTTAGGGCCCTCGGTTGGCCAAAAAAACATAGAAAATTGAAACTCACTGGTAGTGGGGCTCTTCGGTGTGGCGGCTCCTCTGGCTCACGTTGCAGTTGAGTGTTTTGCTCTGGTCAACCTGTAGAGAAGGAAACAGTGATCACAATGGTAGAAAAATCACATCGAAGGGGAATTGAGAAGGGCCTCATTGGAGGCATTTTTTGAAACACCCTGCGGCGGCGTTGCTAAGCTTCGGCGACGTTTTTCGGCCAATTGATCGGTTTTGTCACTCCGATTTGGCCATGGGTGGGTTTAAAATTGAATTTTGTGCAAGAAGAGAAATTTTTACCTTGTTTGGCGGTCAAAAATTGCTCCGGTGCGGCAGCGGGTGGCGGCGGTCGGCTCCCCGGCGGCTGGGCTATCTTCTCCGGTGAGGGGCTCTGGCAGCTAGGGTTAGGGTTTGGGTGCGGATGGAGTTATTTATACCCATCCACTTTTGATCTGGGCCGTCTATCACTTTTAATCTAGACTGTCTGATCGCGATTATATAGGGAGTGAATCTGGGTCGTTTATCGCGATTCAATCTGGGTCATCC
>NW_019014664.1:2239837-2256108 GCF_000150535.2 Carica papaya | reverse complement strand
CAGTATTTCCTATATCTCGTATATGATATGTACAAAAGATAATCAAATATAAGAAACATATCAAAGTAGTAAATAGGCAAAATAATATATATAAGATGTGTGCATATGCACAGTGATCTTTTCCATAATCACTTGGTTAAACTTTCTCCATTTGTTCCTTCAATAATATCTTTCACATAATCCTGACCTTTCTCTCAAATCAAAACCTTTTATATTTTTCTTTTCTCTGTAATTTTCCTTTCAATTCTCTGTTAGTGAGATTTTGACTCCTCTAACTCTTTTTTATCTTTTTTTTTTTCGTCCCCTTTCAACTCAATTTTCTCAAAGAACCCTTAAAAGAAAAAAACTCTCCTCCTTTTTTATTTAAAATCTTCATTTCATTCCCTTTGCATTCTTACTAGCCTTCCTATAAGAACTTGCACAAAAACTTTTCTCTCTGTTATAGGTCACTCAATTATTAAAACGAGGTTTTTTGTACTTTTATTCCCTACTTCATCGGTTAATTAACTTCAATGTGCTCGATTATCATCATAGTTTAGTCATTATCATCTTGTAGCTCTCTTCATTTCACACTTTCATCATTTTCTCTTCTCTCTCTCTCTCTTATCATTTTTACGATAGTTATCTCTTTTTATTATAGTTGTAAACTAAAGAGAAAAACCCACGATTTTTTAAATGTCACCAAGTTGTAGTTTGAAGTGAGGCAAAGTTAGGTTACACTCATATTTAGGCTTAAATAAACTTTGATTTTGGGTCGAACTACATTATAATCTTAGGACCGAATAGTGTGATGTTAAGGTTCTTGAATTTTATTTTAGTTTGAACTCGACATCCTTAGTAGATTTTTTTAAAATCAGGGCTCTAATTTAAAATAGAATGTTCCTAGTAACCTTCCTAGTAAAGTACTATTTAATTTCACTAAAAAAATTACTTGAAAATAATGAGAGAACTTGGCTGAAGAAAGCGTAGAGAGAATGAGAGAGGAGAGAACGTTCCATGGTAGAGAGAGAGAGATAGTGAACGTAGAGGTTAAATGATGTGAGAGAGAGATAAATAGAGAGTAATAAAGGAGAGAAAGAGAGAGAGAGAGAGTAAAAGAAAAGAGAGATGAAGATGGGGAGAGACGAATATATGATTTTAATTTTTCACTTTAATTTTAATTTAAATTTTCCCTATGCCATAAGCTATAAGTAGTTTTTTGTTGTTAAATAAGTTTTAACTTATTTATGAATATTTCAGTTAAAAATAATAGTGTTAGTATTTCTAAAAAAGATTAAAAATTTGACAACTAACTTGCAAGGAAAGAAAAAAACATTTAAGACTGAAATGAAAAACAAATAAAAGTTGAGACTAAATTGATAATTTTATCCTAATAATAAAAATAATATCTCTACAATTATGATAAACTGAATTTTATTTAATTTTCTAATAGTCACTTCACTAAACCTTATTATCGTTATTATTTAATGTTTATTATTATTTTCATTATTATTGTTTTTTATTTTATTGTTATATCTAAACAAAAATTGCAATATGACGCCATATATGTATATTCTCTCCATTTATTATTTCTTGTAAAGATATAAAATTATGAATAGTACCAAACTCTATTAGTCAATCGCTTTAGTTAGATTGCAACAAATTTAAATGGATATCATGTTATAAAAACCAATACCCTTATATTCATATTAATTGATATCTTTAAATATCTTATTAATAACTATAAAAATTTAAATTTATACAAAATATTTTGAAAAACCACTAATATCTATGACGCAAACATTAAAAATTACATTTGTCTTATGAATAATTTTAATCTTCAAATATTTGATAAGATCATACGTATTTATATTCGATTATCTTAGATAAAAAAATCAAATCGAATAATAATTTTTATTAGTTTATTGACATATTTAAAAAAAATCTTATGCTCAAAAATCACTTAAATTAAACCATCTTTTTGACTAATTAACCATGTGTAAATTATGCATTAATTCAAAAATATATTTTAAAAATAAAATTTTTACTAACACCATATAATAATTTTTTTGATCGACTAGTGCTTGTATGGTGCAGTTGGTATTTGTACTGCAAGGGTTAAAATGTTATTAAAATAATTATTCAGTAAAAATGCTTCTAATAACTAAATTGTAGTTTCTTTAGTGAAAATAATTATAAAAGTGCTGGCTTTAAAAGTTAAAAAGTTGTTATCTTATCTGGAAATAACTGTAATATAATTTTAAAGAATTTTTCAATGAACATAACTTAAAACCTTAATTAACTAAGATAAATACATAATTATTATATATTATAATATTATAATATTATATATGTTTTATTCTTGAAAAAAAAGGAATACAGAATGTTGTTTGGATGGTTGGCATGAGAAGGGTCTGTTAATGTGCCTGCGGGCGCAGGGAGATCTGTGTACCAGCGAGGTGGTGAATGCGATCCTCCGTGAGTGGATAAAGTCACGTGACGTGGACCCCACCCGACAAACTCCCAGGGTAAAGCCTCGACACGCGTAGTAGACACGCCTGGACAAGCATCTCTCTCTCTCTCTCTCTCTCTCTCTCTCCCTCTCTTTTTATAAAAAAAAAATTTCAGCTTTGTTCGTCGTCCGAAGTCCTGCTTCGATTGAATCAAAACCCACGATGCGATAAAAGAAGAGAGTTTTTGGAGAGAGTCAACAGATGATGCTAATGCCCACCTCCATCTTCCCCTTTCCTAATCGTCCCTTCTCCGATTAACCTAACCGTAATTACCTAAAAAAAGCTTCAAAAATCTTTCCCGATATTCACAAACCCTAGATCTTTGTTCCCATTTTCCTTCAATTTTTCTTCCTTACCCCTCCAATTTTCTTTTCCATTCTTATCTTCACGGATATGGATCGTCGGTGCCCTTGATTTCGTCTACAGTTGTTTCTTCTTTCTCTTGTGTCACGTGATAATTTGATTCTTTTAGGTAGGGGATTGTGAGATTGCGATAGGGTTTCGGTTTCTAATTTGTTGTGTTGATGGAGCCTCGTGTGGGGAACAAGTTTCGGCTCGGTCGGAAGATCGGTAGTGGCTCCTTTGGGGAGATCTATCTTGGTTCGTTCCTGACTTCTTCTTTCTCTTTCTTTTTATATTTTATTATATGTATAGATATAATATTCGTTGATTTGTTTCTTATGTCTTTCAGGGTGTGTTTTATTGGCTTTTCAATTGATGTAATTCTCTTTTTTTTCCTTTTCCCTGTGAAATTGTAAATTTGCAGGTACTAATATTCAAACAAATGAAGAGGTCGCCATTAAGCTTGTGAGTGTTCTTGCTGCCGGTTTCGCTTTGGTTTCTTTAATTTTATTGAATTTGCGGCTTCTGGTAGATAATATGGTGTTGGTGAATTAGCGGCTTGGTTCCAACTTATACGTTAATTTCAATTTTTGGAGTTTGGACCTTCTTTTAGGGTCTTGACTTGCTTAACTTTTATGTATTAGTTAAATAGAACTTGATTCCTAGGTTAGTAGATGATGTTGAAATGTAGGTCTTCATAACAAGTAAAAGTACATATAAGCTCTTGTTAATTATGCACATTCCAGAATTAGAACAGGCAAACTTAGAGTTGGGCTCCTTCGGTTTAAAACGCGAAGTGAATGACAATGTGATGGATAACTCGTGGGTAATGTCTTGAAAGCAGTATGCCTGTTTAAATACGAAATGACACTGGAAGAAAATGTGGGTAGTTCAGAGCATTTCATGCTTTACTGATCCTTAACTGACTACCAAAGGTTTATTTAAGCTTGCATTTGTCACTTTTGGCTGCACATTCCTAAGTTTGATGAATGATTGTTTTGACCATTTTACCTGCTTGTTTGAGTCATTTTGCAAATAACAAGTCTCCTGCCAAATTTCTTGATTTGATGTCATTATATCTTTTTTCTTCTAGAGAGTGAAATTTCTGTGCTCCATTTAGGTTGAAATTGTGGCTAGCCCTTTACCGCTACATGTAATGAGGAACTCATCTGTTGCTATCCCTTGATGTAACCAATACTCATTTCTCTGGGTTTTCAACTGTGGGAGAACCAATATGACTGCTGTCCCCGAAAAGCAGATTTTATTTTTTAATTTGGAAGTCATAAAGTTTTATTGCAATGACTGGATTTTGGCTGATTGTCATGCGGGCAACTTGTCTTTGTCGATCTTAATAAATTTAAGTGAAATACTATGACATTGGAGTAATTTGACGACCCATGCATTCATTCTTCTGTTTGCTGAAGATGAGGGTATATAGATAAAGCATGTACTCTGTTTGTTTATGATTAAATTTGCTAAGCTGATTCTTTAGAAAGAAAGGATTATTAAGTCTTAGAATGAATAAGCTAGAATTTTTATTTTTAGCATAAATTTGAAAATAAATAATTCTTGTTGTCATTTAATCATTTTTGTGAAAAGGATGGACTATGTTTGATGATTAATGATGCTTTTCTTTTTCATAAAATAATGATGCTTTCTTTACAGTCTAATTTTTATTCTAGGATGAAATTCCAATTCTTGTAGACTTTGATATGTTTTTTAAAATGTGCTATCCCTCTGGTTTCCTAATTTATGGGTGATCGTCAAATTGAAAGAGAAAATATTTCTGTCAAAACGAGTTGGTGATTGGTTCAAATTGTTAATTGTCCATGATTCATTTTGGTTAATAAGATGTGACATTGTCTCTTATGTTCAGGAAAACGTCAAGACAAAACATCCACAGTTGCTGTATGAATCAAAGTTGTACAGAATTCTGCAGGGAGGAAGTAATTACATTTTTGTTCTCTGAGAGAAAAGTTTTTTTAATAAATTAGAAAATTGGTTAATATGAGTTAATTATATTTTTTTTACTTTTGGAACTACTCTGCTTTTATTTTGTCATTACTGATGATGATGTTAGAATTTTTACCAGCTGGCATTCCAAATGTGAGATGGTTTGGTGTTGAGGGAGATTACAATGTGTTGGTGATGGATTTGCTTGGACCTAGTCTTGAAGATCTGTTTAACTTCTGCAGTAGAAAACTCTCCTTAAAGTCAGTTCTCATGCTTGCAGATCAAATGGTATGTCACATGGATATTATGCTTTGTAATATTAAGTTGTTTCTTCTGAAATTGGATCAAAACAGTTTCTTCTGAAAATGATTTATTCATTCTATTTTTTGATTTCTTATAAGATCAATCGTGTCGAATTTGTTCATTCGAAATCATTTCTGCATCGAGATATCAAGCCAGATAATTTTCTCATGGGCTTGGGACGGCGAGCAAATCAGGTTTACCATCCTAATTTTAATGAAAAAGATTTTATATCTTTTAATTTTTCATGCAAGAAAGTCATATTATTATGATGTTATTTCCTTCTGTACAGGTGTACATTATTGATTTTGGTTTGGCTAAGAAGTACAGAGATAGTTCAACTCATCAGCATATTCCTTACAGGTAAGAAGAATATGTAATTGGCTGCTAGTAATGTATACATGGGAAATGTAGGTGGTTTGTGAATGTAATGTTCTTGAGTCTTGTGGGAAGTTCTAAGACTTAAATTTTTGTCAATTTGGTTCCGCTGATCTGGTTTGCATCTGTGGGATGTCATTCTGCCTAATTTTCTTGCCGTTCATTGTTCCTTTTTCCTAATCCTTCTAATCTCTGTTGATGCTACTTCTTTGTACTCAATGCTGTTGGAATGCAGTAGCAATTAGGTTTTCAACTCATATTCTTCCATCTAGTGTTTCATTTTTCTACTTATCTATTGGAAAGTATCTTGGTAACAGGCACAGAATTCATTATTATTTTGGATCATGAATATTGCAGAGAAAACAAGAATCTGACTGGAACTGCAAGATATGCCAGCATGAATACTCATCTCGGCATTGGTAAGGCTTTTCCATCCTTCCACACTTCATTTTTGTTTATTCATGTTCTTTTTTGGCACTAGGTTTTATTGTTCCATTTTTGTCTCTTTCTTTTATTCTTTCATGACATTTTGGAATTCATAGAGCAAAGTCGGAGGGATGATTTAGAATCACTTGGTTATGTCCTTATGTACTTCTTGAGAGGAAGGTGATTGTTACTAACTACGCACATTACTGTCTTCCTATCTGTTGAAAATTTGTTAATGATGCCCGATGTCTTCTTTAGTCTTCCTTGGCAGGGACTGAAAGCGGGAACTAAAAAACAAAAGTATGAGAAAATCAGTGAAAAAAAGGTTTCTACTTCAATTGAAGTAAGTTTACAGAGTAATGTGGTTATGAGGAAATTCTTATTATATCCTGCTAAACAAATGTTGACTGGAACTTATTTCTGTTTCTCAGGCCCTATGCCGGGGCTATCCGACAGAATTTGCTTCATACTTCCATTACTGCCGTTCACTTCGATTTGATGACAAGCCTGACTATGCTTATCTGAAAAGACTATTCCGTGACCTTTTCATTCGAGAAGGTTTGAGTTCTACCTTTTTTTTTTCCCCCCCTCAAACGAGGTTTGAGTTTTGTGATAGCTTAAAAAAAGAAATATTAATTTGGTAGTACAGTTTCAAATTTACATTGTAACTGCTTGTTGTTGCTGTAGGCTTTCAGTTTGATTATGTTTTTGACTGGACCATTTTGAAGTATCAGCAATCACAGCTAGCCACACCGCCATCTCGTGCCCTTGTAAGTTGTAAATAGTTTGCTTATATGGTTCATCGATGGCGTTAGATGCATTTCTATAATGCTTCTTCTCTTAGGGCCCTGGTGTTGGAACTAGTTCTGGAATGTCCCCTGCCATTGCCAATGCTGACAGACAAACAGGTAATTCCTTATGTGGATCTTAAACTGATGTGAAATTATGCGATTAAGGGGTTAAGTATTCAATCTAAGCTTTTAAATAGATGTTCCTTTTTGATTCTTTTAATTTCACCTCAATGCTAATGTCAGTCCTTTTCATGTTTACCTTGTTATATTATCTTTATGTATCTTGCTAGGGATGTTATTATCCTTCTCTTCGTAAATTCTTTTATAACATACAGAACCTGATTTCTATCATTTACCTCTTGTTGCAGGTGGGGAAGAAGGGCGTCCAGCAGTTTTGTCTTCTGTTGACTCTTCTAGGCGGAGACTATCAGCTCCTATTGTAAATTCGGTCAGTCTCCCGAAGCAGAAACATGCAGTCCCTAATGATGCAGCAATTTCCAGAGACGCAATAGTAAGTGGTTTTAGTGTTTCAAAAAAAAGTGGTTTTAGGTTTCCTAAAGAACATGAAGAAAATCATTTGGCTCTTACTTGGGTTGATCATTGTTTGATGCATGCTTCCAAGGATTGGATGGACTATTCCTTCCCAATCAGATTGACCTTAATCATGGATTGGTCCTCCTCTAATGGTAGTTTGCACCAGGTCATTAAATGGATAATAGTGGTATTTTGCTTACTCAACTTTTTTCACAAAAGATGGAATGGTACATGGCACCGAGAGAGTGTCAGCCAAACAATCTATGAGGTTCCCTAGATACAAAAGCATTTACCTGTCATCGGAGTCTATGGTATTTTGTTTTGCTCCATTATCTGTGGTTCTTCATTATAATCCATTCCCATGGATATTATTGTGCAACTTTATCACCCACTTAGTTGCTTGTCTTGCTTAATTGCTATTTAGCAATTTGATCTCTGACGGTTTCTAAATTTATGCTGCCACTTCCATCTAACAAAAATGGATGCGTTTTTCTTAGTAGTTGTATTTTTGTCTTTTTTCTCGGCAGACATTGTTTCCATTTTTTCTTTTACTTTCAACTTTTTTCTCTTTCTTTTATTTCTTCTGTTCTAATTGAATCACCAGTTTATTCCACCCCATTTCTTCATATTGGTTTAATTGACTCATCGATCTTTTCCTTAATGAAATCATTTCAGCTTTTTTTCTAACTCGAATTAAATTATTTTCACTATATATGCCTCGTCAGATGTGTCTTCATTTTTTTGCCGTCGTTTGATTGATCTCTGTAGTTTGTTCTTTAATGAAATTATCAAGTCTTTTTTCAGTCAGTATACCTGTTACTTTTTCCTTTCTTCCATTGTCTAATGGCTAGGTAGATATCTTCTAAACCTTTGATAGTAGTCAGAGTCCTATTGGATGGATTTTATTTCCATATATACATGATATGTCTATGTATATATTTCTATGTTAAGAAAGACAATTTTTGACTGATTGAATTAGAGATGCTTATGACTTATGCTATATATGGTACATGCTTATTTCATTGACCTAGGAGCCTATATTACGGAAAGAATAAAGACTAAGGATAATCAATTTCTTTTCTTTTATTATTTTTATTTATTATACTTGTCTTGAAGCAAAATTGTTCAATTCGTACCTAAATAGCTTCTTTAAAAATGGTTGCTGCTTTTTTTTTGGTTTTTTATGTTTTTTTCTCCTCTTATAGTCGCTCTTTTGACTTTTTCCTGCCAAATAAGATTGCAATATGTATATATTTTTCCTTTTAATTAAGGGAAGAATTATTGATCTGTCTTCTATTTGTCTTTCTTTTTTCTTTTTGTGTTTGTAACCTTAAAAAATAATATCATTTTATGTGAACTCTTTTTTCTCTTTTCTCTTAACAAATTTACCAATTTATTCTTTTTTCCTTGGTCATATTAACTTGCAGATCTAATCTTAATTTTTTGGTGTTAAATTGTCATTTTTGCCCTTGTATAGGCTAAAACCAGTTTGCCTTTTTTTCCCCCTTTTTAGTTAATCCTACAGTTTTATTTTTTAAAATGAAATTATCAGTTTTTTTTGCTTTTTTTAACTTTCTCCAGTATAATATTTTGTTTTGTTTTTTAATGTAATTAAATCATGAGCTTTTTTCTCCTTTTAGTTAAGTAAAATGACTGATTTGTCTGTACTTCTCAAATCTTACTTTTCCTTGATTTGTTTTTAAAAATTTGAAATAGTTATCAATATGCCTATGCTTTTTGTTCTTTTGTTGGTTTAGAAAGTAAGATTACTGATTTGTTATTTCCTTCTTGCTAATCGAAGGAAAAGGTTTTGAGTTTGTCATTCTTTTTTCCTGTCAGCTTCTAATACTTCAAAGAACAAAATTTTTTGGTTGATCTTTCAATTTCTCTTTTTCTCTGTAGCAAATTACATATTGTCCTATAGATGTATATGCACAAACACATATGCACATGTACATATATATTCCATACCATGTGTATGTTTGCCAATGGATAATAAATATGTTTTGCCCGATATATTAAAATTTTTTTTTTTGCCCATTAGCAGGGTCACGTCCATTTATTATTATTATTATTTCTTTACCTAACAATGTGTTGTCAATTGCCGAAGTTATGCCACTTTATTTTTTTTACATACTTTTTTTTTTTTTTTGAAAAAATTTACTTTTTTACATACTATTTGTTTTGGGTAAAACTTGATCTTTTTAATACTTAATCCTTGTAGTAAAATAAAGTTAATGGTTGGATGATATGATGCTCTGGAAAACGGTTAGGACCAAGTGTCTGTTGTCTTTGCTTGCCGTAACAGGCTTGTAATAGGGCTTTAATTCCAGCATACGACTCCAGTAACAGACTGCCAACTGAGCTTCACTCTTATCATGGGAACGTCTTTTTGGGTTTGCTTTATCTTTAATGTTGATAAATTAGGCAGCATATCACTCTTATCATGGGAACGTCTCTTCTCTGATATTTTATTATTTAGCAATTCTGTCCACTTTGCAGTCTTTAATACTCAAGCCTGGATTCTTTCTTTGACATGCTAAGTTATATGACTCACAGCTGTCTGGTTCAACATTATTGGGACGTGGTGGATCCTCAAGGCGGGCTGCCATGTCAAGCAGTCGCGATGCATTTGCTGGAAGTGATGAGCCCCAGCAATCTCGGACAACCGATTCAGGCCTTGGAGGAATGCACAGAATTTCTCCTGGTGGTGGATCATCAGACCCCAAGCGCTCATCTTCCGCTAGAGCCGCTAATGTAAAGAACTACGAATCTGCTCTCAAGGGCATTGAGGGCCTGCACGTTGATGGTGATGAGAGGGTTCATTATTAGGTTTCTTTCTAATCTCTGGGCCCTGTTGTAAAATCATGAATTGCTGGGTGTGCTATCACAATTGAGTAGAGTAGGGATTGCACTTTGAATATTTGAATTACGGGGCGCCGGATGCATGAACTGATGCATAGACTAATTTGCATAGAAGGCAAAGTGAGAATATCCATCCAGAAAATTGATAATATGGAAGACAAGTGAGAAATTTTTAGGCGCTTTTAGTCTTTCCTTATTTTTCTGTGTAAAATTTTCACTTGAGGTTGTTTTTCGTGTAAAATGAATACTTCGATAGGGTTGTTGGTAACAACGAATAAATGGTTGTAATTGAATTTGTATCAAATGAGGCTGATGGAGGAGACAGTAGGATGCAATTTTTGGAGATTGAAGGCCGGAGAAGATTGAATTTCGTAGCCCAGTTAAACTCAAAATTTCATTATAGTGATTTTGCTCCCTTATAGAAGAGAAAAAGGAAAGCGTAATGTCTTGGTGAAGGTTCGAAATGAATTTTCCTTTATAATATCACAAGAATATGTTCAGTATTGAACTGAGTTGATGTAAACGGTCAAAACAAAAAAATAATGAACCGGCATTGCAACGTCCTGATGCCAATTTGGGCACCAACGTCGAAAATAGCAGATAAAAATGGATTTAATTACACTACTGTAGAAATTCACATCCCATACAAATATGCATGTGCTGTATTTTGAGGCTAATAAGGCTCAGTTCTATTTACATTGTTTAAAGAAAACAAAAGTTTTAGAAAACTAGCCTTCAAAAAATCAGAACATACAAAAGTCTATTCTTCTCTTTTACTCATCCCGGAAGGGATCTAGACATGGTTCTTCAGGAAGACCATCCAAGTCAGTATATAGTAAATTTGAATTTGGGGTGAGTGTTAAATACTCAATAAGAAAAATAGTAATAAAATTATATAAATATATTTAAAATATTAATTAATATAAAATTTAAGAAATTATTGATGTTCCAAACACTTTTTAAGTGAATTCATCATATCATAATATTTCTCACAATTCACGCATGCAAAATTGAACACTTCTTTTGAAGTTTTATTACAGTTTATTAATTTAAATTAGGTTACATTGATTACAAATTTATGCACGCAACCGTTTATACTTATTTCTAAAGAGAGTAAATGAGACACCAACTAGTTATGAATGATTACGAAATCAATCTATAAATATATTAAAATGACGTACAATATACATACAATCTCTCAAATCTCTCCGATCGACCCTCTCACAAATTTTACTCCGGTCACATAATTCATCTCTCGTCAGAGCATGAATACCAATTAATTCAGATTCCCATGCAAAAAATGAATACTAATTCCAACACAATAACCAAAACCAACACTCACAGCCTACTAGCTCTAAAATCCATACAGACTATTCCTCTAAGAAAATTAGGTAAATCAGATTTAACTAGACAATTGTATTGGTTAAATTTTTTACCCTTTTATTTTTTTTTTCTTTTGATTTTATCTGACTAATTTATAGGTTTATTAATTTGACATTTTACTGTATTTTAAACTAGCCTTTTTATTTATTGATTTTACTTAATATGTTCTTATTTTATTTGTTTTATCTAAAGTTTTATGGTTGATTAAATTTTATTGAATTATTGTTATATTTTATTAATTTTAAGTATAAGATTAAATATCTTACTTATTCTGTACCCAGTATTTAATTTTTCCATTTCTCAATTTTGGTGTCATTGTAAATTTCAATTTAATTTTCGAATATCAAATTTTACTGTTAAATTCCATTTTATGCCATTTCATAAATTTAATTCCAATTTTTGTTTATAAGAAAATTACTAATTTGCCCGTAAACCATTGCCCGCCTAAGGAAATTTCCCTTTCTCGTGCCTGTAGCCCGGTTAACATCCGCGAAGGCCTCTCGGCGTGCGTACGCCTCTCAAACCAACACGGCTCGCACTGCCCGCTGTGTGAGGCAGCTGGCCTACAAGGCATGTGCTGAGGTGCAATGGGGCGCCCTTGCGCACATCCCTACATGCCTATGCACGCACGCTTGCACTGCGCGCGATACCTTCATGCGCATAGGTCCTCTCGGCACCGCAGGGTGCTTGGCAAAACCTCGCACACTCCCGCACAGCGTAGTGCACGTGCGCGGTGTGCCAGAGGGACTAACCCGATGCTTTTGAGCGCCTGGGAATTGTCCCGCGCGCATTCTCGCACTGCTAAGTCGCGGGTGTCCCTCTTTACCGACACTTTGGTGCCTGGCACAGTCAACAGAGGCATTTGGACTCTGTCAACATTTTTCCTTTGATATTTCGTTCAATTTCGATTAATTTTCCATTCCAATTCATTCTCATACATTAATCAAACATTAATCATCATCCAAACATCACAAAGCATTTATTTATATGAAGAAAATATGCATGAACGCGCACACACACGCACACCCCCCCTTATTTTCGTTAAAACCACAAGCACAGTTCCATTTTATGCAATTTTTACCGATTAAATGCATATATAAAGCTCAATACTTGTATTCACTGAATTATTATCCTTTTTACCTCGAAGAGAACGGTTATTTGGGTCCAAACGCACTAGTAGAATGAATATGAAACTAGAAAAATGGTCTGTAACTCGTCTGGGCAACGGTTGCAGAGTTAATTGCGAAGTTTTGGTTAATTCTTGATTTTAGGAACAATTCTATCGTTGCAATTTGTTTCTTAAGACTCCTAAGATTTTAAAATAACTAATTATGACTTAAGAATGAAATGAAATTAAAGACAAAAAGAAATTAGAAAGAAACAACACGTTTACCCACATTGTCTTCACGTTCAGGTGCAGCAGAAGGAAGTTTTAGGTTGAAGCTTGCTGCGATTTTCTGGGTTTGTGTGGCCGTTAGCAACTGTATTGAGATACTAAGGAAGAAAGGAATGATGCAATAGAAGAGGAAGGAGGCTTACCTTAATTGGAAAGAAGCAAAGTCCCCCCTTATAGACTCACACAACTCTCCCTTGAGTGCTCTTGTAAGTGTTTCACTTTTTCACTCGTGTTTCTCTCCTGATTTATCTTTAAACCGTCCGTTTCCACTCTCAAGTTTTTTATTCTCTATTCCCAATCGAATGAGGAAGAAGGTCAGATTAGGAAGCATTTAAATGGAGTTTTTCATCAATTGCTGGCCTTTGAATCGCTGCAATTGATCCACTTCATTGTTGTCCCAAAGTGGCCGACAACATGAGGAGGAGGAAGCCGGAGTTCGACAGTTGGTCGGGGAATTGGCCATCATGACTGGATGGCTAGGACATTATAACAATTGTAGTTAGTGTCATGAAATCAAGGCTCAAGCCAAAGGGTACTTGCTTGCAGGCTTGCTGTCCACGGGATAAGCGTGCAAATTCTCTCCCCCCCTCCCCTGTGTGCATACCCGCGAGTAAAGAGGCTCGTGGACAAGTCATACAAAGCCTTATCGCGTGTCCACGAACTATCAAGTGGAATCCCCCGTGTATCAGCTTGCGAGTTAACAAACTCGTGGGTGAGGGATTCCAAAATTACGCGGTTTGCCCTAGGGAAATTATTTGAGAAACGTTTCTTTTGAAATGTATACATTTTCTAAATAAATAAAATCAATTAATAGAATATAATTGAATTTAACAAAAACAAAACGTAGCTTATGAAAATTCATTTTTTCATTAATAACTCGAGTTTTATAGAACCAATTGTTATAAATATACCATAACTTATCTGTCACAATTTGAGATTTATCTAATAATTAAGCTCTGATATCAATTTGATGCAGAATTCAGGATTAACTTGCAATTCAAATTCACACATGCACAATTAGCACTAAAGCTTAATCGTTAAAAATATTTTCTACTTAACCCACAGCTAACAAGTGATTGGAATTAAGATAATAGGGATAGAAGATAAGGAAATTAATTAAAATACTATAAGAATACCTTGATTAGTTGAAATCAATTCTCTACACAACAAAAAGGTTAAAGAAATCTTCTCAAGTAACTTCATGGCTAAACTTGTTCTTAAAGAACTTTCTTAACTGATTATTGAATGAGTGAAACACTTACAAGAGGACCTATTTATAGAAAAATTCAGCAAAATTTCTAATAGGAAATGCCACTTTATAGTAGGACTTTTAGCTAATAACAAGATCTTTTGAGAACAACTACTACTAGGTGATAAGACCATAACCTATACATGACTAAATACACATTAAAGACTCTTTATTCTTTAATTGGTTGGTGGTGACTTGTAGGATAAGAAGATTGCTAGACAAGGACTCTTCAAGAATAATGTTTGGTTGTTGATGAGTTAAAATGTGACCATGCTTTTGTAGGATATTGATTCTTTATTCCTTATGAGATTGAGGTTGACAATTTGGCCATGATTTTATGGTATAAGAACTCTTATTCTTTCACATGTTTAATGTCCTTCATGATTTAATCAACTTAATCATGATAAGAGGAGTGAACGACAATGAGAGTGTTGGGCCAAAAGTCGAAGATTTTAAGGACTCTTAATGCCTAGCTTATAGAAGAGTGTTTAGCCAAATGTCCATGCTTTATATAACTCTTGTTAGTCGAGTATTGAAGACTTTAAGGACTCTTTATGATGTTAGCATTAATGACTTGGACTCTTGATGTGTGCATGGATCACCATGGGCCACTTGGAAGAGACATCATCATGTCAAGTGGGTCCGTAACAAGGAACTGGACCAAAATATTACAATAAGCTCTCCAACTCTTCATCCAAGCTTGGATTAATGAGTAAGATGGGCTTAAATCCACTAAAAAAGCCTAAGGGAAGAAACTACCCAATCAATTAACCCAAAGACGTAATGATCTCATCAACTTGCTTCAAGCACATGATGAAAAGGAGGAAGAAAAAGAAGTAATCGGCCAAGAAAACACAAAAGAGGAAATTGTGGGCAGCTATCAAGGGAGCCTTCATGGCCAACAATAAATTATGATAAATTTTCCTCTTAAATCACTCATAATCTCTTCTAATAAAGGGGGAAGACCATATCTATTCTAGTTAGGAATTTAAATTTAAATTTTAATTAATTTCTTATGTAATTGCAATTTTAATTAATTCTTTAAATTACTCATAATCTCTTTTAATAAAAGGAGAAGACCATATATATTCCAATTAGGAATTTAGATTTTAATTTTAATTAATTTTATATGTAATTACAATTTTAAATTAGGAGATTTTTATTACATTTTTTATTCACATGACTTACCATATAAATAGGCCCTCAAGTCTTCATTATAAGTACTCAAGATTGAAATCAATAATATTGTGAGTCTTATTCAAGATAAATTTTTTCATATTTCTTGTTGAATAAGGGGTGGATCTACTTATTAAGGTAATTTCTTGTGACATTCTTTATTTTTCTTTTTAATCCTTTGTTTTCTAGTGATCACAATTCTTATCATTCTTGACAGAGGGTTAGGTAAGGAGGGTTTTCATAGAATCAGATTCATTTAGTACATTGAATACAGTTGTGTGAGTTCTTGATTACGTTGGTTGATCTTGGGTTCTCCATGATTTTGTATTAAAGCTCTGGCTCCATCTAAACCTACTATCTTTTAGTTTTGCACTTTAATGTTTTTTTGCACCATTTCTTTTATACATCTATTTTTTTTTTAAAAGAGAGAATATGTCTCACACATCGATCCAAGCAAGAAGCAGCAACTTATAGCCCTTTTTGCTTGCAGTCCATACTGAGCATTAATCTTACCATTAGTTATTTACTTTCCTTGCAATTTACGTTTCCTACATCATAAAAAAAAAGAGAAAAGAAAAAAAGGAAACAAAGGAAAAAAATCCCGATCAAGTAACTTACTAATCGGGAAAGTACTTAACTTTTTGGTACTCAACTATTCTTCTTACTACAGTGCAAGAACCAAACTCTTCAAAGGTAAAAAAAAAATATAATCCTTCATTTACAATCAACATGCATTCATACTTGCACATATCATCAAGCACCAAGGCTCCATCTTTACTATAGAGTGTAGCGTACAATATATAGAAATTGGTAGGAATATCTTTCGGATTTCTCCTAGGTGTAATACCGAATCCCTACATCTTCTATAATTGTCTTTTCTTGTATTCTTAGTTTCCTTTATTGTTTTAAGCTCTAGTTCCATAACATATATGAGCATCTAATTTGCATCTTAGTGCTTTGCATCGTAACATAACATAATCTCCCTT
>NW_019014664.1:2167734-2191509 GCF_000150535.2 Carica papaya | reverse complement strand
CCGGGTGTTACAATTTCCTTCTACCAGTTTCTGGGGCCCCACAGAGGTTCTCCCCACACGTGGATACTTAATATTTCTTTTACAATTATCTGTCGTCCTCACACCCCTCTAGTAATGAGCGTCACTTTTTTTGGCCAACTTCATACCTTGTATGATCTGAGTGCCACTTTTATCAGTCGTCTCCATACCCCATTTGGTATGAGCACTATTAACAATCTCTCAATCCCATACGATTGATGATCATATCCACAGTAGAGTTCACCCTATATACTCCCCCTTGATATCCGATAACAGTTTTATTTATTTTAATTTTCATATTCTATTTTTTATTTACAACCAACCCGTAGCATGCAAATATCCAGTCAAGCTCATACAACTTTTATTTTCAACCATTGAAATTTCAACATATACATCAGAAAATGATGTCGGAATACGTAACCCATAATTGAATATAAACTGAAGGATAATTAATCACCAATAGGATAAAACGAAGACAATAAAAATGAACCACCATAACATATAAAACAAACAAGATAAAAATGATTAGCATAAATTCAAATAATATAAAATGAAATAGAATTTAGACTAAATAAAATAATAAAATTAAATTATATAAATAAAATAAAGTAATTAATAAAAAAACGAAATAGCAATTAAAATAGATAAAATGATAAAATATGATAATATAATAGAATAATATAAAATAAAATAAAATAATTAAAAATGAAGTCCTGAACACCAACTACGATAAATACATATTCACATACCAACACTCGCATGCACCTTTTTCACACAAACAACCATGAATGACCTTTCATGAACGTCAACCTGCAATGGTATATCAACCCATAACAGCATAATAGATATCAAATAGCCAAAACAAACATATATAATCAATCATATACCAAGAATGCACGAAATTGATTTAAAACATTACCATCGGCACCTAACATGAGATCTAATCAAAACTACAATCAATCTAGGTGATTTAAGGTCAAACTTTGATCAAATGATTACGGAGACGGTTCAGGTATCCTTAACGGAGTCAGAAACCAATCATGTCGCTCTAAGTAGCCGTTGGTCGCGGTGTACACACCTCTTCCTCTCGGGTTAATGCTTTCCTAGCTAATCTATAGTGAGATAAATAAAATTGGTCGAAAAAAGGGAAAATAAAGAAAATTAATTTAGACATGTGGAGTTTAATTTAAAACATGAGTAATTTAAAAGTGGATCCTAAACCTTTTAAATTTTAAAAAATAAAATACTAAATAATTAAAAAAATTGGGGAAGGCCGATTTTGGGGTAACCCGATCGAGTTGGGTCGATTGGCCTACCGGGGTCACGCGGGAAAGGCATGCGGGAATCATGGGCTGGCGTGGTTGGCCTGGCCTCGGGCCCGTTACTGGCTCGGTTGCATGGGGCAGCCAAGTGGGGGCCTACTAACCGCAAGTCTTCCCCTCTTGGGCCGTGGGTTGCACGTCGGGTGGACTTGTGAGTCGCGCGGACTGTTGTGGGGCGTGGGCTTAGGCCATGCGCATGTGCCCTCGTTGGGCATGGGCTAGATGGCCAACACACATGGGGGCTAGTGCATGCATGTGCGCGTGCACCATTCGTACGGGGAGCCTAGTCTACATATGTGTCTACCTAAGGTGTGGCATGGGCCTGCCTTTTGGCTTTAGGTTTGATCTTCTTAGGTCGTGGCCCACTTTGACCATAAGACTTTGAGGCCTTCTCGAGTTAAGCCCAAAGCTTGGGCTTCCTTTTGATTCTTCAAGTTCATTAATTTTCCTTAGGCCTTAAGCCTTTTGCCTTGGACAAACTTGACACATCTCTTAGAATAATCCCAATTAGGAAAGTATTCAGGGATGAAATTACTTTCATGTTCTGAGCGTTCCTCATTGATGCAAGATTACATCTTTGGAATTAATTTTATGTTGTCTGGGATCACATCATCCCCCCTTTTTCAAAAAGATTTGTCCTCGAATCTCGACCTTCATCAAAAGAAGAATGTTTAGTGATAACAATATAAACACACCATACTTCCCCGGTATGTTTGCTTTGTTGTTGATGTATTTCATGACTTGATTCACAATTCCTTCAGGATCTGGATCAAGTTTTAGTAACCCACTTGCCATGGTAATTATCTGTAAGAGGAAAACTGTACAACTATGCAAATAGTAGTTAAGGTCAAAATGAATCTCTCTATAGATAAATACAATCAAATTTTCCTTTCCACAAGAGATATTCCTTAAAATTTTATCCTTGTCATTAAGACACTAGCTTGTTTTCTCTCTTAATTTTTCTCGTAATGGACCAACTTTAGCTGTCTGTTGGGCAACCTTTATGCTCAATGAGCTATTGAATTTCTTTGCAGCTTTTTTTTTCTCTATTCTACTTTTCTTAAGTATTCATCAAATGACCGTTTAATTTTGACATGATCTTCATGTGCCTCTTTTGATGATAAAGGAGTAAGGACATGATTCATACTGTCATTTCGCAATGAATATCGATTGGTGCGACTACTATATTGTACATGTCTATCAAATTGTTAAAATCTCCCAAGTATCAAGTGACTAGCACACATAGGTACAATGTTACAATATACCTCATCATGATATTCTCCGATGGAGAATGACACTATGACTTGCTTGGTAACTTGGGCTTTACCGCACTCATTCAACCACCGTAACCGGTAGGGAGCTAGATGCTTGATGCATGTTAACCCTACTTTTTTTACGAATAGAGTGTTTGCCACATTAGCACAACTACCATTGTCAATTATTATTCCACATACCTTACTATTGACAAGACATCGCGTATGAAAAATATTTTTCCTATGCTCGTTGTCTTCACTCCTAACTTGCACGTTGTGAGCTCTTCAAAAAATAAGAGCATTACTCCCAAGTAGAGTATCTTCGATGGACTGAGACATAGTGTAGTACCTGCAAGAAATGTTAGTGAAAAAAATACATTCTCTCCTTCACCTACCCTCATGTTTACCTGACAATCTCTTAATTGACAATTTTTTCTATCGAGTTAAATGTTTGGAATAAGAATCACTTGAATCATGTCTATATGTTAGTCCTTACGACACAACAAGAAACCTTGAAATGATCTGATTTCTATGGAAGTTTATAAATAAGCACACAGAAAAAGAAACAATGTGTCTCTTGTGTTAAGCAACTAGTATCAATTAGTCACTTAATCTTGTAATAAAACAAATGTAAAATAACAGAAAGAAACTTAGATCACAAAGATTGACAAGACAGATTGATGCATAGGGATCCGATCAATCCTTATGGATATAATTAGAAGGTGAATTTATTTATACTACCCCCAATTTCTCAACTATGCTCTATGATTGGTCAAGTTTCTTTATGCAATGCTGATGCAAAATTATAGAAATGCAATTCGAAAATTAAACGTGGACAATGTGCGGAATGAAAACAAAAGTTTTCGCTCACACCCTTAGGGCAACATACTTTGCCTTTGATTTTTCAAAGGATTTTCATCACCAATTAGGCTGTTATTATGCTTTTGTGATGCAAAATGCAAACAATGTGTTAATTGTCTTATGGGGTACAATTAAGATATTTTTTATATTTTTTATATATATAATTTTTTTTTGAATAATAAAACACAAACTACTTGAATTAAACGAATATATATGAATTCAAGTAGGATGCAATACGAACAAATCAAAAATTAATTTGAATTGTTAATGACCAAAATGTTAAAAGCAAATAAAGACATATTTGGATTTCTAGGAGCCTAAGCTCTAATAGTAGGTGACACGGGAGGTTATGGGGAGGATCGAATCAACTCTTATAACTCACTCAACGTACATAATACTGAAATTATAATCACTTAGATAACTCCCTCCCTCTAATTGAATCTACAATCCTCTAAAGAATGCAAAAATAAGGAATAGGAAAAATAAACAAGGAAAGAAAAAATGCAATGGACTTACTGATAAGTGATCCCTGATTCTTAACTCAACAAGACTTCTGAAGACTCCTGTTTTTCCAAAGAACTTGAAAAAGATACTTTAGCAAAAATGGTAAAAAGAAGAAAAACCTAAGCTTTCAAGAATTTTCTCAAATTAATTGTAATTGGTGTGTTTACAACTTATGGGCAAAGACCTATTTATAGTCTTTTTTAGGCAATTTAGATGAGTACAAACACTTGAGATAATTTAATAAAATAATACTTTAGATAAAATTCTATCTAAATCTAGAATAATTACATAATAAAATAATTATTCTATTACAAAAAAAATTAATTAAATAATCATAAGGGATATATTTACAATAAAATAATAATTAAAATATCCTAATACTTATCTCATGTGATTTTCATGTAAAACACATGTGGAAATTAATTTAGGCATGTGAGATTTAATTTAAAACATGGGTATTTAAAAGTGAGTCCCAAAGCCTTTTAAAATTTTAAAAAATAAAATATTAAATAATTAAAAGAATTGGGAGAGCTGGTTTTGGGGCAACTCGATCGAGTTGGGCCGACAGGCCCACTAGGGTCACGTGGGAAAGGCCCGCGAGAATCGCGAGCTGGTGTAGTTGGGCTGGCCTCAGGCCCGTTGCTAGCCTGGTCTCGTGGGGCGGCCAGTGGGGGCCTGCTGACTGCAGGTCTTCCTCTCTCAGGTCGTGATTTGCGCGCTGGACAGACTTGTGGGTCGTGTGGGATTACTGCGGGGCGTGGGCTTGGGCCATGTGCATGTGCCCTCATTAAGCATGGATCAGATGGCCAGCACACGTGCGGGCTAGTGCGCGCATGTGGGCTACCCCTTGCACACATGGGCGTGCGCACATGTGTACGGGGAGCCTTGTCTGCACATGCGTACGAGTCTACCTAAGACGTGGCATGGCCTGGCCTTTTGCCTTTGGGTTTGATCTTCTTGGTCTGTGGCCCACTTTGACCATAAGACCTTGAGGTCTTCTCGAGTTGGGCCCAAAACTTGGGTTTTCTTTCGATTCTTCATTACTTGGGCCTTAAGTCTTCTACTTTAGACAAACTTGACCCATCTCTCAGAATAATCCCAATTGGGAAAGTGTTCAGAGATAAAATTACTTTCCTGTTTTGGGCATTCCTTATTGATGCAACATTGCATCTTTAAAAGTAATTCTGAGCTGTCTAGGATCACATCATTCAGTCATTTAAAATCCTTTCAAATAGATCCTTTTTAGTTTGAAAAAGGCCCTAACTTCGAAATTTCTTTTTAAGGAAGCCATAATTTAATAATTTTATTTATATTTGCATTTCATGGTGAATTTTGTGATTCTTAATTTAATTAATTCAAACATTTTTTTAAAATATTTCTCTTTTAATTAACAAAATTTACTTATTTTTAAAATTTAGGCTATTACCCTTCTAATTGCACCAAGATGGCTACCAACTATAGTAACAGTACATTGATGGCAGCTGTTGATAGACCATCGTAGTTGTAGGTGTCGAGCCATTGGCATTAAATCGTTGTTTTTACTTGCCCAACTTCCCTCATGAAGTTGCAACATAAGAGGAAGCCTTTTTTAATTCCTTGTATCTAGAGATTATCTTGTCTCATTCTCTAGCGATCATTAATACCGCATAAGAAAACTTGTTCAAAAATAGCTCAAATCCACCTCCTACTTCATCATTGCGTCCTTCTTCTTCACTCCTTATTTCTTTGTCTTCTTTATTCATGATCAATCTTATTAAGATACTTTATAACTTCTCTTTTTAGATCCTTCATTGACTATGGTTGCAACTATTACTATTCTATTTGCAAAGGTCAGTGTTGCTTCTAGTGTAGTCATGATATTATTATCATTATTGACGTGTAGATTATATCCAAGATGTTTCATTTTAGTCAAGGTTTCTTCCCATAATAGCCCTTTTAGCCTGTTTTCTTGGTATTTTGTGTTGCAGCTAGTTCAAATCTTGATTAAAGCTTAAACTTAAACTTTAGGCCATAAGGAAGGGTTTGGTATTACTATATTAATTATGTTAATATTGTTATCCTCATTGTTGATTATCGTAACTATTTTTCATGTTTGTTATCGGAGATAATGACCCTTATGTTCACAATGACTATGGTCTACCAACCGCGACCACCACATGTTGTTGTTGTTATTATTGGTCAACTTAGTGAAGCTTTTAAGAGTTTATTTTTTCTATTTTTATAGTTTTAATTTTCTTTATTAATAATTGTAGCGCCCGAACCGAGGAGGAAAAAAAAAAAAAAAAAAGCCACGTCGGCAGCCAAGTCTACAGGCCCGGCCAACCGGGACCTGCCACGTGGCAAAACCACGTCGTTCCAAAAAGGGCCACGTTGACGATCCGCGTGGGCGCGATCGGACGGCCCAGATTAAAAGGCAAGGGGTTATAAATAGAACCCCCACACCAGACCACAAACCCTAGCCGCCTGCCGCTCGCCGGAGAAGACGAACCAGAAGCTGGCCGCCGCCACCCGCCGCCGCACCGGAGGAACTTCCGACCGCCGATCGAGGTAAATTTTGTACCCCCGACTTGTTTTTCCACGCTGATTCCTCCTGTGGCAAAATCGGAGCCAAAATCCCGGCCAAACGGCCGGAATGCACGGCCGAAGCCCAGCGGCCCCGCCGCGCCCTTCTCGGTTTTTGCCTCCGATGAGGCCCTTCCCGGCCTCCGTTTGATGCAATTTTTATATCACCGTGATCACCACTCTTTTCTCTACAGGTTGACCAGAGCCGAATCACCAAAACACGAACCTCGCCGGAGAGCCGCCGCACCCGAGAGCGCCGCCGCCGGTAAGCTCCGTTTTTCTGTGATTTTTTGGCCCCCCGAGGGCCCTAGGGTTGTTTTCTCGCAGGGACCGATGCGAGTGTGGCTGAATTTGGCCGAAAACGGCCGAAAACAGCCAACCCGAGGCGAATCACCGCTGCCGGCGGCGGCGGCGTCACCGGAGCACGGCGGAGCCGCCGTGCCGGAGTTGCGATTAGGGCCGAAAGGGGCCCTAGGCCTAATTTGGGATTTTTTTGGAACACGTGCAGGTACCAGTAGTGTGTTTCAGTTCCCCGAGAAAAATTCAGGGAAAATTAGGGACAGCCTGCAAGCGCACTGTGAAGCCGTGTTCGGACCCCGAAACGAGTAAGGACCCCTCACCTTATTTCCTATCACGGTTTTAAAGTTCAATACAGTGTGCGAATAGTTCTTTATGATTGCCCATCGGTTTGAGGATGGAATGGGGTGCTAGGGGACAATTTTGTTCTCATGGCTTGCTGAAAACTAGACCAAAATCGAGAAGTGAATTTAGGGTCTCTATTGGATATCACTGACACTGGAACTCCATGTAACTTGACTATCTCTCGGACTTGGTGAGCTAATCGAAAATTACACAAATGACATCATGTCATGGGTGTACTTTAGGCAACCCTATTACGAAATCTATTGTGATATATTCCCACTTTCACTCCGAGATCGGTAATAGCTGAAGTAGCCCGCCTGGGCGTTGATACTCCGTCTGGGCATTGATGCTCTGCCTTAACATGTTGGCATACTAGACACTAGCAACAAAGTCGGCTACCTCCCTTTTCATCCTGCTCCACTGAAAACGGGATTGCATATTTTGATACATTTTAGTACTTTCGAGATGTACGACGAACTTAGAGCTGTGAGCATCTATCATGATGTCTCTTTTTAGTTCATTATCATTTAGAACACACACCATGTCCTGAAATTTGAGCAATCTATCAACAGAGAATCGAAATTCTGGACGTACTCCCTGTTTTGCATCTTTCTTGAGGGCAGCTATTGTAGAATCTATTAATTGTACTTCTCTTTTTCTCTGGATCAATTAAGGTTGGACTATATTATTGATTATCTTCCAGTGGGTCAAGCATGCAACTTTTTTTAAGTCTTGAAGCCGTACCTGTTGTACGGCCCCTATTACCCTGTACTTTTTTTTTGTTTAATGCGTGAGCTACTACGTTGCCATTGCCTGGGTGATACAAAATATTACAATAATAATCCTTGAGAAGCTCTATCCAATGCCTCTAATGCATATTCAAATCTTTCTAAGTGAATATATCATTCAAGCTCTTATGGTTAGTAAAAATCTCAAAAGTCTCGCCATACAAATAGTGGCGCCAAGTCTTTAAGACGTTGCTAATGGCAGTAAGTTTTAAGTCATGGATGGGGTAATTTTTCTTATGACTCTTCAATTGCCTAGACCCATATGAACCTTGCCATGTTGCATCAGAACACAACCCAATCCTAGGTAGGAGGTATCACTGCACACTGTATAACCCTTTATTTCACTCGGTAAGGCCAACACAGATGCAGTAGTCAATCGCTTCTTGAGTTATATAAGGCTCTTTTCACAGTCTCTGTTCCATTCAAACTTAACTTTATTCTTTGTAAGCCGAGTCAACAAAGTGGTTAGACTGAAAAATTCTTCTACAAACCTCGGTAATAGTCTGTCATTCCCAGAAAGTTATGAATCTCTTTAATCGAGGTCAATTTCTCTCATTCAAGTACTGACTCAACTTTTTTGGGATTCACTGATACTCAATCCTTCAATATGATGTGTCCTAGAAGGGTAGTATGTTCGAGCCAAAAACTACACTTGCTCAATTTGGCATACAATTTCTTTTACCTAAGAACCTACAAAACCTGAGTCAGGTGGTGAGCGTGTTCCTTTCTACTTTTTAAATAGATCAGGATATCATCGATAAACAAAATGACGAACTGATCTAGGAATTGTCTTGAAACCCTGTTCATCAAGTCCATAAAAATGGCTAGCATGTTGATTAATCCAAAGGGCATGATCAGGAACTCATAATGTCCGTACTTGGTTCTGAAAGCTGTCTTGGGAATGTCATCTACCCTGATCTTTACCTAGTGGTAACCCGAACGCAAATCTATTTTGGAGAAGATGTGGGCACTCTACAACTGATCAAAGAGATCATCAATTCTGGGGATGAGATACTTAATCTTAATCATGACCCTATTTAATCCCTTGTAGTCAATACACAATCGTAACGTCCCGTCCCATTTCCTTGTAAATGTGACTCCGGCACCCCAAGGAGATACACTATGCTAGATGAACCCACTGTCCTGCAATTTATCAATCTGTTTTCTCAGTTCTTCTATCTCGATATGGCTTATATAGTAAGGGGCCACCAAGATAGACTGGGTGTCAGGCTGGAGATCTATGGTGAATTCAATTTCTCTATCCACTAGCAGTTCGGGTAGTTCGTTAGGGAACACATTAGAACAGTTTCAGACTACTAGAATCTCTCAAATGCAGACTTTTTTCTTAGGTTTGCCTAATATAGAGAAGACAATAGAGTTAAACACTATGAAATGAGAAAATTACATTTAAAATTTTTATTAACTTGTAAATGGCTCTTCGTTAGGAGGATTGAATACAAGTTTCTTGTTGAAGCAATTGACGGTGGCATGGTACGCTGCTAACCAATTCATTTATAGGATTACATCAAAGCCTCATGTGTCAATCTCTATTAGAGCCACACTTAATTTTATATCTGCTATGTTTATGATACAAACTTTATATATAACCTCCCTATAGTAGTGTCCTACTTCTAGAAGTGGACACAAACAACACATAAACAAGTCTTCCGGTGATATATTTAAATTTTATATAAAAGTGTATGAGACAAACGAATGTAAAGCACCAGTATCAATCAAAACATATGTAAGGTGATTACAGATAGTGTACGTATCCTGTATCATGTCCGGCTTGGCTTCAGCATCCTGTTGAGTGTGGTTATAAGCTCTGCCCTGGATAGGAGGTCTGGCCTGATTTTGGTTCTACGAGCACTCTCTCGTGTAGTGTTGGATACTTTCACATATGCGACAGATATTATTGAGATGATAGCAGGGTCGGCCCCCATGATCCTTGTCACAGTACTAGCAAGTCCTACCGCGTCCTATTACTGGAGTTTGAGGAGGAGCCTGAGTCACTGACCTAAGCCTCTTGTTCTGCTAAATAGGTGCAGTGGATGCTGGTCTACGGTGAAAAACTGGGGGTCTGGGATTTTTCATTACTGGGGGAAAGATGCGAAGGTTCCTTTTCACTAGCTGTACCTTGGCCAGAACGGCTGAATAGGTACTGAGCTCAAATACGTACAGCTGCTGTATGATTTCAGGGTGGAGGCCCCACTCGAACTTCTTTGTCTTTCTTCTTTCATTCATCATGCTCTCAGGGGAATATCGGCCCAACTCTAGGAACATTTGAGCATACTCCAACACAGTCATCTTACCCTAGATTAGGTGTGCAAACTCTATCTCCTTCAAATTTCGGAGGTGCTCTAGGAGGTACTCTATATTGAACGTCATCAAGAACTGTTCCCAAGTAATTGGAACAGGCAGGGTGGCCTGCTTGACCTGCCACCAGCGGTCTGTCTCTCCCATAAACATGTAAGTGGCAAGTATAACCTTCTGTTCGGGAACTACCCCAAGAGTCGTGAAGGCCTTCTCTATCTCAACTAACCAAAACTCGACCTCTTCAAAAGAGAATGTCCCTACAAAAGTAGATGAGTTTAGTCTCTTATACCTCTCAATGTAGTTTGGGTCGATCATGGGTGGAACTGGGTCCCGTGGAAGAGGAACTAGATTGTGCTGGAGAGGGACTAGGTGGCCCTGTGGTGGTGTCGAATGATATAATGGAGGCACTATATTGTACTGTGGAGGTGCCGGACAGTACGGTGGAGGAGTAGGGTTGTACTGAGGTGGCTCCGGATCTTCCTGCTGCAAGGGTGGCTCAAATTGTGGTTGCGGGGGTGGGTCAGACAGCTTCCTCCTTTCCTCTCGAGCCTGCTGGGCAAAGATGAGTCTCTCCAACATCTCAAAGAGTCAGTCGACATCCTCTCGAAGTGAGCCATCCTGGACTGCTCGGTTTAGTGGAGGTCTTCCTCTCATCATTTCTTGTACCTGTATTTAACAAGAAAATGTTGAGTGATAGTTTTGTATTTTGTGTTTTTAAGTCTTTTATAAGGAATGGTTCTGAGGAACGCAACTTTGATACCAACTATAAAGATCCAAAACCCTGGGTAAAACAAATTTGAATTAAAGATGCGAAAACGTATAATAACGTTATGGTTTATATTCCTTATACATAAATTAAAATGCCCAATAGGGCGACAAAAATGTCTCTTTCATAGCGATTCATAAAAAAAACAAAATAAACATATAAAAATAGTAAAAAAATATTGTAGGGAGGTTAACCTCCACTAACTCTTGATAGGATCCGAAGAGCACTTACTCACCGCCATCCTACTAATTAGGATATGAATCTTAATCTTCTTGATCTAAAATGGTTAATAGAGAAGATCTACACTAGCCCAATAAGAATATCACACTACTCACCGATATAGAAACTGAATGTTAGTAAAAAAAACATAAAATGACTAATTGAGCTCTTAATTTAAGTAAGTTCATTTATCATATGAAAAATCATTTATTGCATATTTACCGTTATGAGATTTCTAAAATCAACCTATAAAAATAATAACTCAAATAATATTATGATTTCTTATACAAGAGAGCTAGAACAACAACTTTCATTTTTATTTGTTTATTGGTAGCACTAAAAATGTCATCCCTTGATACCTTGTTTGATATAAGGGTGGATTGGGTCGTCTCCATACCCTGTTCGGTATGAGCGACAAAAATACCATTTATCGATACTCCATCCGGAATGAGGTAATGTTCACGATAGGGTTACCTATGTACCAAGTCCATGCACCATCTCCCAGAATATCCAGTAAGACAACCATTTATTAATTCACATAATCAAGCCATTTTTCATTTGTATATTAATTTTACATTTCACAAATCAACCGTAAATCACGCAAAACAAGTGATATATGTGTCAAGAAAATATAACTGAATCATTTAACTATTTTAATATATTATCATGTATTTAAAGCTGTACAAGTAAATAGTCAATGAAACAGGACAAATAATTAACTAATCGATTCCGCCTCCATTAGTGACATGTAATTATTCTCAAAGTTTTCTAAATTTCACAAAATATAATATTATTGATTATTAAGCTTCAATTTCATAACAGGGAATAGGGTAAGAGATTCTTACCCGAATCGATGTTCGAAACACCGTACTTTTTACCGCACCTCTTGGAGGTCCCCGAATTTCTTGAATTTTTCTCCGGAGATTAAACATGCTTCACGTACCTAAAAAATACTCCAAAAATTCAAAATCGGTGTTAAAAATCTCTTCCGGCCAATTTCGAAATTCCAACACGGCGGTGCCGCCGTGCTCTAACGACAACGCTGCTTTGCCTCGGCCTTGCTGTTTTTGGCCGGTTTTGTCCGACTTTACACTTATCCCTGCACAAAAATACGTTAGGGAGTCTCGGTTGGCTGAAAAAATCAGGAAACTGAAACCTATCGGTGGTGGGGTCTTCGGGTGCGGCGGCTTCGCCAGCTCTCCTTCGCGACCGAGATTCCTCCTTTGGTTAACCTATAGAAAATAGAACGGTAAATACAATGATGGAAAAATTACATGAAACAAGAACCGGGAAGGGGTTCATCAGAGGAGGTTGCAGGTTTTGGGCTGCGGCGGCCCTTCCGGGTTTTACCCGCAATTTTTGGCTCACGCACTGTTTGTTTTGCTCCAATATGGCCACAAGGGTGCTCGGAATCAAATTCCAAACGGGTAGGAGAATTTTTACCTTTTTTGATGGTCGGAGATAGCTTTGGTGCAGCGGCGGTCGACTTCCTTATCCGGTGTCTGGTCCTTCTTCTCCGACGGGGGGAGGGGGGGCTAGCGGCTAAGGTTCGGATTCTGTGTGATGCGAAATATTTATATTCATCCTGCGTTAAACTGGACCGTACATCGCGATCGATCTCGTCTTTCCGATCGCTCCTAAGGAGAAAACAAATCTAGACTGTTCATCGGGTTTGATCTCGATCATTCAATCGCACTTAGGGGGAAAACAGATCTGGATCGTCCACACGCGCGGGATCGATCCTTGGCCATCCAATCACGGGGCATGCAGATCGCTAGCGTGGTGTCCCGCAGGCACCGACGTCAGCGTGCTTTGCCACGCGGCGTGCTCTGGTTTGTCGAGGTTGCTGACTGGGCGGTCCTACGTGGTCGAACTTTTTTTATTTGCACTTTACCTTCTTGTTTTCAATTTTTCTTTCAAAAAAAGACCCTAAAATATAAATTTCCACCTTTTTTTCCAAAATTATTTTCAGTCTCGTCTCTAATTTATTTATTTTCAGATATAACAAAAATTAATTTAATTTAATTTATAAAATATTTTTTTATATATTTTTAAAATACTAAAATTTATTATGGGCTAATTTTTATACCTGGGTATTACATGTATATTTTTAAGTTCGCTCGGAAAGCTTTATTTCTAAAGCTTTCTGTTGAAGCTTTAAAATATATATACACGTGCCTATTTACATCTTAAACAATTTTTATTTTATTATACTTTTTGTTGTTTTAAAATTTTTATTTTATTTCCTTTTTTTAAAATTTTTAATTGACAAAATATAATAAAAAAACTTAAGGATCCTCTTTTTGATTTTGATCAATTAAAAATTCAAATAAAATTAGAACATGAAATTCAAATAAAATTTGATGAATATTAGTAAAATAACAATAAGTTCCATATGCTTCACTAATGTTCATCAAGGAAGAAGTTTTTCAATTTACCTAGAGATCCAAAAGTTCTTGAATCCACTAAGAGAATTAATATTCATCCAAAGATAAGATACGAATCCATAGCGCCTATGAATTTATAGTATTTTAGATATTAATCCTAAAAAGAAATCTAAAAACTAAATTAATTATAAACAATAATTTTCAAAGTTTAAATATTAAATTGTAATTTAAAGTTTGAATATTAAAAAATATAATTATTACTAAATTAATAATAAATTTATGGTAACATTGAAGGGAACAAATCCACCTGCAAAAAGTGAGAGAAGGTTCTCTAGATTTAACAGAAGCATGGGAAAAAGGTGACATTAAAGCCCAGCAATAAATAGAGATGGTCTCAATTTTTTTTTTAACAAAAAATTAAACTTGAAAAATAAAATTATTTTTTAAGGAAATTATTTATTTATTATTATTATTATTTAAAAAATAATTATTATTTGTTATTAGCCCTGGCCTAAAAGAAAAACTTACTGAAATTTCTTACTATATTAATAGTAATTATTAGTATGACTATATTATATTTTTTATTTAAAATATCTAATAAAAATTAATATAATTAAGTTATTAAAATTTAAGAATTATTTTTTATTTATATAAATATTATTGTGTGCTTCACGTGTATATTGGTTTGAAGATTTTTTAATTATTTTTAATTAATAATATAAGATCAAAAGACAACTTCTCGTGACTATAATTAAGATCCAAATTATCATGTTTGCTACTTAGGAGTATGACAAATGCTTCTCAGCCACTTCAAGTATTCTGAAATTATTTTCTCAACTCTTAGAGAAATCTATTAATTTAAAGATAAAATATAAATACTTACTGTTATTTATATATTTTTTAAATATGTATAATAGTCATCTATAAATTTTTAATTTAAAATTGTAATACCCGAACCCAAAAATCAGTATGGGATAATCTTTTTATTTATAAAAATTATATAAATAATTTATTTTATTTTATTTTATTTTAATTTTAGTGAATTTTTGAAAAAAAATATATTAGCGACGAAATTGAAAACAATTTTGGGGAGAATGGGTAAAATTTTCAATTCGGTGAGTGTTTTTGAAAGAAAAATTAAAAATATGGGATTAAATCGCAAAAAAAAAGGTCTAACCACGTGAGACAGCCCAGTCAGCAATCCGAGTAAACCATAGTACGCCGCGTGGCAAACAGGCTGACATCGGCACTACGCGGAAGGCCATACGAGTGCTTTGCGTGCCTGGTAATCCGACGGTCCAGACCTCATCCCGCGCGCATGAACGGCCTAGGTGCATTTCCTTTTTAGATGCTATCGGACGAACGAGATGGATCGTGATGACTGATCTGGATTCATCCACGCCATCAGCCTAAACCGAAAATCATCGAATGGTCATCCTCGCTCCATGTTAACATAAACGGATGACTTGGATCGAAGAGGAGAAGAGTATTTAAACTCCTATTTACAGGAGAACCTAACCCTAGTCGCTCAGCCCTCGCCGAAGAAAAAGAACCATACATCGAGAAGAAGGCCAACCCTCGGCCACCACCGACCACCGAAAAAGGAAAAATTTTATCCTCCCCACTTATAATTCAATTCCGAGTCTTCTTGAGAACACATCAGAGCAAAAGAGACGGCAGGTGAGCTGAAAACAGAGGGCAAAGTCCGGTAGCGCCGCCGCAGCCAAAACCCTAAACCCTCTTCGATGACCCCATTCCTATTTTCCATTTCACACGAATTTTTGACCATCGTGTTCACTGTCTCTTTCTATTATTGGTTAGCCGAAGAATAATCTTAGCCGCGAAGGAGAACCAGGCGGAGTTGTCGCATCCAGAGACCCCCCGCCGGTAGGTTTCGATTTTTTTTATTTTTCTGGCCAACCGATACTTCTTAACATATTTTTTTGCAAAAATATGTTTAATACCAATCGTTGGCGGTGAAGCTAGCGCCGGCGCATGGCGGTGAAGCTAGCGCCGGCGCACGGCGATAGCACCGTACCGGAACCTAAAAATTAGCCGAATTTATTTTTAACATCAACTTTAAATTTTTCGGGTATTTTTGGGTACATAACGAGTATTTTGATTTTTGCGAAAAGAATTCAGAAAATCCGGGACCTACTAGGAGGTGTAATAGATAGTATGACATTTCAAAATATCGATCAGGGTAAAAATTCCTCACCCTACTCCCTGTTATAGTAAATTGAGGCTTAATAATCGAATATCTTGTGTTTGTGAAAAATTAAAAAAATCCTAAAAATAATTATAGGTCACTAGTGGTATAACACCCTAATTCTTTTATTATTATTATTATTATTGGAATTATTTTTATTTTATTTTTTTATAATTGATTTATTATGTAATAATTATATAGTTTTAAATTTAGTTCAATTTAATTAAATGGAAATAAAAATATAATGATAAAAATGATAAAATTATTTTTGGGATTTAATTGAAAATAATTTTGAGAAAAATGGGTGAAAATTCGGATTCTAGAGGTATTTTTGAAAAGAAAAAACAAAACTGGAGGTTAAAACACAATTTAGAAAAATTACGCCACGTCAGCAGCCCGGTTAGCAGCCCCTGCCAACCAGGACACGCTGCGTGGCAGAGACGCTGACGTGGGAGGCCACACAGAACGGAGCCATGTGGGCGATCCGCGTGCGCGCGATCGGACGACTGAGATCCGTTCTCGCGCGCACGGACGGCCCAGATCAAAAGCACGTGCGGACGGCCCACATTTCAGCGTGCGGACAGCCCAGATTGAATCAGGCATGGATGGCCCAGATCGCATCGCGATGGACAGTCTATATTTATTTTCAGTTTAATCGCGATCGGATGGTCCAGATTAAATCATGATGGACGGCTTAGATTAAAAGGGAAAGGTTATAAATAATCTCATCCACACCCAACCCCAAACCCTAGTCGCCAGAGCCCTCGCCGGAGAAGACAACCCAGCCGCTGGGGAACCGACCGCCGCCGCACTGGAGCACTTTTTGGCCGCCAAACGAGGTAAAATTTCTCTCCTTGGCTCGAATTTCAATGCTTAACCCACCTGTGGCCAAATCAGAGCTAAACCATCGGCCAATTGGCCAAAAAACGCCACCGAAGCCCAGCGGCGCCGCCGCAGATTTTCTCGATTTTTACCTCCGATGAGGCCCTTCCTGATTCCTGTTCGATGTAATTTTTACACCACTGTGACCATCATCCTTTCCTCTATAGGTTGACTGGAGCAAAACCCAAAATCGCGACTCGCACCGGAGGAGCCGCCGCACCCGAGAGCTCCACCGCCGGTAAGTCTCAGTTTTCTGTATTTTTTTTGCCCACCGAGAGCCCTACGTGTGTTTTCTCACATGAACTAGTGCTAGTTTGGTTGAATTCAACCGGAAACGGTCGAAAACAGCTAACCCGAGGCGGATCGTCGCCATGTGCTGCGGCGCCGTCGCCAGAGCACGGCGGAGCTGCCGTGCTAGAATTTCTGAAATTAGTCGAGTAGGCCCCGGGTCTGATTTGGAGTTTTTTAGGGACATGTGTAGGTACCGGAAGTGTGTTTTAGTTCCCGAAAAAAAAAAATTCAGGGAATCTAGGGACCGCCCGTAGGCGCAGTGAAAAACTGGTCTTAGACTTCGAATCAAGTCCTTTCTCTCACCCTATTTCGTATCACGACATTAAAGCTTAATAAATGATAAAACGGTATTTTATGAATTAATAGATATGTATAATTAATTAACGTTGCTAATGGGCCCGAATCTGATATATTTTCAGTCAGTTGCTGTTTTAGTTATTTTATAGTTTTAAAGGCATTATGGTGTCTGATCTATTTATTTTATAGTTTTGAATGCATGAATCACTGTTTACTTCACTACTGCTTGATTTTGTGAATCCGATGATATGCCTGTATTGTTGGATGCTCGTTACTGCTTTAAATATTCATGATTATGTGATAAACAGAAAACTAAGAAAATAATATAAAAGGTATGTGAATGGATAAATGGATAAGTTGACAGCCTCACTAAATATCCTGGGAGATGGTGGACGGACCGGGTCCATAGGGAACCCTACCGGGAACGTTTTCTATCATACCGGATGGGGTATGGAGACTTTGAATGTTTTGGTGCTCATACCGGACGCGGTATGGGGACGGCCCGCTTCACCCTCATACCGGACGGGGTATTGAGGTTTATGGTTTTGGTGCCCATACCGGATGAGGTATGGGGATGGTCTTGGAGTTAAGTATTAAGGTGAATGGTTCACGTGTAGCGGGGACCCCTATGGATCCCCATGGATACTGGTAGGCTAGTAAAAGAGGAAATTTGTTGCCTGATTATTGAAATATTAAAAGTATGACATGTGTTATGTTACAGAGTGCGTATGATTTCATGATATTATAATGTTATTGTTTTCATAAGTTGTTTTCATGAATCTCACCGAGGTAAGTGGACAGTAAAGAGTTTTATTATTGATAAATGAATTTGTTATAAATTATGCTCCATTGGTCGTTTTTGTTTTCTACCAACATTTACTTCTGTAACAGTGAGATAGTGTAACATATTTACTGGGGTAGTGTAGCTTATTCCTTACTTAACCATTTTAGATCAGGAAGACTTGGTTCCTGAGCCCGTTCCGCATGAAGACAGTAAGTAGATACCTAAAGATTTTATAGTTTTCCTTATAGTATTCATTTCTAGTATTTACTTCAGTTAGCTTATTCTTTCATATGTTTAATACGTTTTGGTTATTGTATAAGGGATGTTAATCATAATATTTTATTTCGCTTCCGCACTTAGAATTTTTATATATACGTTTCTTTTTAATTTCTGGGGTCATTACAAGTGGAGTCGGAAACTGGTTAGTGTATGATTGCCCTAACTCATCTATGTTACCTATTTATTTCCTTATCAACATAAATTGCTCATTGTTCCAGTGTATAATTTAAATTATTACTTTTAATTTGCTTTCTCATTTATTGATTGCTAATCTTAATTTTTATCTGATTAACTAATTTGAAATAAAGGCCTTAATTACATTCTTACTTATTGAGGTATGAAATTGTATTGTTTGTTTAAATGTCGTATGATTGATTTGTGAATATAAAATAAGATATTAGTATGCGATTGGTGGTTATTTTTTGATGGAGATCTATATATGAAAAGCTTATTGGGTACCCTGAAAAATGGTAGACGGACCCAGTACATAAGAAACCCTACTATAGACATTACCTCAGTGGATGTGGCTAAGAAGTCCCATATCGGAAGGGTTTGAGAGATGTGGTTCATCCTCATACTAGACGGGGTATTGAGACAATTGTGTATTTGGCGCCTATTACCGGATAGGGTATGGGGATGACTGGGTTAATTGACAAATCTATATATTGGGTTCACAAGTAGGAAAAATATCCCTATAAACCACCAGAGGTACCAGTAAGTAGGGAATGAGGTAAGTTTACTATTATCGTTCATGTAAATGTATCATAAGAATGATATTCGAATTTATTGACTTCATAGATTGTTTTTTGAAAACTCGCAATCTTATATGGAATAAATAATTTCCTTTATGTTAAATAAATTTACTCAAATTAAGGGTTCTATTAGTTGTTTTATGATTTTTATAAATCTTCAATTTTCTGTCTTGGTGATTAGTGTGATATTCTTACTAGACTAGTGTAGCTCACTCTTCTACTAACCATTTCATATCAATAAGATTAAGATTCAAATCCTGATCAACATGAAGGTTGTGACTAGATTAACCTCCTAGTTAGTGGAGGTTAACTCCTAGAACATTTATTTACTTGTTTTAAATCATTTATTCGTTTCTATTTACGAACTGTTGTAAAAGAGATATTCTCATAATCCTATTACGCGTTCTAATTTACTGTGTAAGAAATATAAACCTTAATATTATTGTTTGTTTTTATATTTAAAATATAAATTCATGTCCTTTAAGTTCCGGACCTCTATAAAAATAATAATATAATTATAATAGATAAAATATAATTGAGGTAATAAGAATTATAATACTTATCTACTTAAATTGATAATCATATGTGTATATATGTATAAAGCCTTTGATAAAGTATAGGCCATGACGGTCTCAATAATAATTCACAAGGCCGGGACCCATAATGACTACTTGCTAATAACCAAATTCAATGATGGATTGCTGATGCTCTGACCCATCATTCTATATGAAATATATATATATTCTTTTACTTTTTAATATATGGAAATATTTTTAAAATTTTAAATTATAGATTTATATAAATATAATGGAAAAACACAAATGCATATTTTTAAATATCTTATTCTGTTCCATATATCTTGTTATTTCTAATATATAATTTATTTTTTTAATATAAAGAATTTGTACATGATAAGAATTAGAAAAAAAGTTTTTAGTTATTAAAATAAATAGCTATGAATTTGTACATATCTCTTGTTACATATTATTTTGAGGTTTTATGAATTTTCAAATTCTGCAACTCGTATATGTTCATACATTTTTCCTTTTTATGACTTCATAATTTTTAATTTAATTTATAATCTCATGTCTTCTTATAAATGAAGTTTATAAGAAACTTTATTACATGATGAATTTGAAGAAGAATTTTTTGTAATGTTAGGTTTTCTACAATATAACATATTACATTTTACTCAAGGTTTATAACACGTTAGCAGAATGAATTCATCAACAATATTTTCTTTGAAACAGTTTTAGTTTCTTATTTCAGGTATAATCTATGTATTTTTACTCAATTAATTTATTATACTGATTTAAATTTTTAATAATTCTATTATTATTATTATTTCGAATCTCTACTTAAATCTTTGTCCACTAATAGAATTGTGTATATATATTAATGATAATAAAAAACATAAATTAATGGACACAGAGACCTAATCTCCCTTTGCTAATACAATCTCTATATATAGAAAGAAGGAAACTATACAAAGAGATTAATTAGGAAATAAGACTAATTAGAAAATATACAAATTAAGTACATGATTACAGAAACCTATTAAGGAACATAATCTGTCAAAATTATAAAATTAACATCACTGCAATTTTAGCTAATTATGTTGACAATTAACATGACCATAATTATAGCTAATTATGTTGACATTCCTCCTCAAATTGATGTTATGTGTCAACAAGCAACCATTTGGAACCCAAACAATGATGAAAAACGCACGTCATGGATTTTGTGAGCAAATCAACAACTTAATCTTGACAAGGCACATGATGAAATTGTAGAATCTGTTCTTGTACAAGTTCACGAATATAATGACAATCCACCTCAATGTGTTTTGTACGTTTATGGTGAACAGAATTAGTAGCTTTGTGAATAACACTAATATTTTAAGCATAGGGAGATGAAGATTTATCATAAGAAACACCAAAATCTAGAAGAAGCCAATGAAGCTAAACAATTTTTGAACCAATCGATGACATGGAGTGATATTTTGTTTTAGTTAAAGACTTAGCAACACGATCTTGTTTCTTGCACTTATGCAATAAGTATTGAATCGAAAAAGACACAATAATCATTAGTAAAACATCGTGTATCAAGCCACCCAACATAATCAGTATCAGCGAAGGCAACAAGCTCCATAGATAAAGTGGAAGGAAAAAAGAGACCTTGACCCATTGTATCGTTTAGGTACTTAATGATTTAATGAATAGTAGAAAAATGTAACTTGTGAGGACCTGAAACAAATTGACTCACCACTTAAACTGCATAAGAAATATCAAGATAAGTTGTTATAAAATATATGAGATTACCAACAAGACATCATAATGAGTAGGATTAGACAATGGTTGACCATCATTATTTGTTAATTTGACGTTGAGCTTCATTAGTATAGCACAAAATTGGTCGTTAAGGATATTGGCCAATTTGATTAAATCAGTAGTATACTTACATTGACATAGACATACCCCATCTTTAGATTGTGAAACTTCCAAACCCAAAAAATAAGTCAATTCCCTAATATCTTTCATGTAAAATGAGGATTGAATGCTTTAACTTATCAATATCATGTTGATCATTACCATATCATCCATATTTACAAATAAAATAATGACACCATTAGAGGAATGAGAGGTGAATAATGAGTTATGATTGGAACTTTATTGAAAGCCAGCTGATGTGAACTCAGATGGCTTGGACTATTCAAGCAACCAACCAAGTCAAGAAAGAAAACAACCCCTAAAAAAGTTAAAAGCTCATGAGAAATCTCTCCCCACCCATAAGAGGCTTTTTCCCATTGAAGATAGATTTTTTTCTCTAGAAGGAAAGTTTCATTTTCTTCTCCATATCTTTCTTAAGTGGTAAAAACGAAACCATGATCAAGAAATTTTGGAAATCCCATCAAGAGGGAATCAAGATTATATCTTTTAAGTTTCCAAGTTAAGATCATATCTTCCTAAAAGAGCATATTCACATATGAAAAAAATTAAGGGAGATCAAAAATGGATTTTAGAAATTTATCACAAGATTATGGATGTATTTGTTTTCCTAAAGAACCTAAATATTTTTATTAAATTAAGAAATCTTCTTTAAATTATAAGATCTTTCTAAATCAATCAATCTTTCAAGAAAAGAGAAAACTAAATCTCCAACCTTTAAAAGAAGATATATCCATGATTAATTAAGATATTTTTCATTTAGAAAAGTTTCTTTATAGGGAGATCATATCTATCCTATTTTAAAAAGTAATTTTTTAATTTTGGCAAGTTTTCTATTCTATTCTAAATTTATTTTCCTATGTAATTTTACAATTAATTTAGAAGATTATTTTTCTCATTATTCATACGGTCTACACTATAAATAGGTTATCAATTCACAGTTTTATTAATTCAGATTTTGAAAATAATAAAATTAAAGAGCTTATTTTCAACTAAGTGAGATTTTCTTTAACTTTCTTGTTGAGTGGGAAATTGGTGTTTACTAATCAAGGTAACTTGTGACGTTGTCATCATTCTATTTTCTTGAATTGATTTTAGGTTATCAAGATTTTTCTTTTGACGTTTTAATCAATTCATTTATCCCTATTATCTTCATTTTCACTGTTTATTGAGTGCGGGTCAAGTAGGGAAGGTTTATTTAAGGTTTTGAGTTTCTTGTTGCTAATTTATATGTGAGATTTTTTATCATGTTAGTTGATCATGAGTTCTATATCATTATATATGAGGTTTTGGATTGCGCTATTAATCCTGGGTTCCACATCACCAGTTAATCTAATTGTGATGAGAATTTTTCAAACCATGTACGAAGAGCGTGTTTGAGTCCATAAAGAGACTTGTGAAGCTTACATATTAAATTTGGATCAAAGAGTGGATAACCTGGTGAAGGTTTCATGTACACAGTTCCCTTCAAGTCACCAGGAAAAAAAGTATTTTTGACATCCATTTGATACAAAAATAATCTTTTTATAGACGCAACAACCAACATAGTTCGAACTGTGGTCATCTTAACAATTGAAGAAAAAGTTTTCTCATAGTCAATACTGTATTTTTGTGTGTATCCCTAAACAACCAGGTTGATTTTATACTTGTCAAGAGAACCATCAGTCTTGAGTTTAACTACTACCAACTATTGAGGCATCAGAAGGAGTGGGAACTAAGTCCCAAGTCTGGTTTGCCTCAAGAGTCAAAATTTCCTCATCCATGGTACTCTTCCAACACATAATTTCTGTTGTTTGCTTATAAGTAGAAGGTAGAGAAATGGAGTCAAAAGTACTAAGGTAGACAGTGAAAGGATCATACTATTATGGAGAATAATCGTACCAATTTGGAGGCTACCTAAAATTATAACAAGAGGACTGACGTGGTTGAGGTGAAGTAGGAGAAGGTGATGCTAGTGATTAAGGAGCCGGAGCTTTCAAAAAATGATCAAGTTGAGGCATTAAAGACCTATTTTCACTTGTCCTTTATGAATTAATTTCTAAATTGCTCTCAAGATTAATACAATCATTTGAAAATGGAGGCATAAAAGAAATATATTCACTATAGGAGTTGTAGTAGAATGAGAAGAAAATAATACACATTTTCAAAAAAGGTTACATGACGAGAAATACACATTCTTTTTGCTACAAAATCATA
>NW_019014664.1:2141210-2153824 GCF_000150535.2 Carica papaya | reverse complement strand
GTGACAGTAGATGTTGAGATGGGGGAGAAGATAAGGGATCTGATTGAGGAAGAAAACTCTAAATGGGTTTTCCAGAATATCAAGCAGATTAATAGCATGCTTAGTGTTATGTTTGACAGTTTAGAAGAACATGCCACGATGCTCTTTACAAATAGAGAAAAGAAAGAATGAGCGGGTGAGAGTGGAGAGGTTAAAATCAAAAGTAAAAAATAAACAAGAGGTGGAGGGTCCTAAAGAGTTAAGAAGATTGTAAGCAGGTATAAATTATGACAGCTCAAGGAAGGGAGATAAAGAAAGGGAAATGTGGTTATTGAGGATAGTTAAACTATTTTTAGTTGTATCATCTCTTAGAATATTAGAGGAATAAACGATCACAATATGACAGCTCAAGAAAGGGAAATAAAGAAGGGAAATGTGGTTATTGGTGATAGTTAAACTATGTTCGGTTGTATCATCTCTTAGAATATTAGAGGAATAAACGATCACAAGAAGCCACAGATGATAAGGAGTCGCATGAATAGATGGAAACCTGATCTAATATGCCTTCAGGAATCTATGATGGAATCCATCTCAAGTGGGATTGTCGTGCCCTTTGGAAGACTAAGGGAAGGATCTACCTGCAAGGGGGACTTCTGGAGAGATTCTGGTTCTTTGGAATGAAAGGATTCTTTATTGTGAGGATGTTTTGTTGGGGGATGCTCTATTTCATGCCTCTTCAAGGATTGTAGAAATGGATGGAGGTGTTTACTGGTGTGTACAGCAGAGTTGAAGGAGGACAGAGGGGTATATTGTGGAAGAATTTGAATGACTATAAGCAAAAATAAAAGTTTCTGTAGATTATTGAATGAGATTTTAACATAACTTTGAGAAGACGAGAGATCCAGATAGCATTTCTCGAGGATTTGTGCTGACACTTCAAGGAGACTCTAGACATGATTGAACTATTGGATTTACCCCTCATGGGACGTAAGTGGACATGATCCAATCAAAGAATCAACCCGCCTTGTTCCAGAATTGATAGGTTTTTGGTCTCATTTTCCTATCAATTACAATCAACAAGCTTATGCCAAAAACTTTTACAGCGCACTCTCTGACCATTTCCCCAATTGCCTAGTCCCTGATGGGATTAAATAGGGTCCTTGCCCCTTCAGGTTTGAAGACAAACAGTTAAAAATTAATATTTTTTATGACAAGATAAAGGAATGACGGAGAGGGGCAAGGGTAGATGGTAAGACTAGCTTTAGAATGGCTCAGAAGATGCAGGTGGTAAAGGCTGAAATTAAGAAGTGATGGAAGTAGGAGGAAAGGTAAAGGTATGATCACTCAATCTTTACTACAAGATATTGAGACCCCTGATAGGATGGAGGAGGGTGGTCTATTAACCCAAGACTTGGCTCAAAAGACATATAGAAAATTTGAATTGGCAAATAGATTACAAATGAAGGATCTCTTGGAGACAAAAATTGAGTGCCAAATGAATTAGGGAGGAGGTTATAAACATGAAATTCTTCCACTGCACCGCAAATCACCATAAGATGATCAATTATGTGGAGGAGATCGAGATAGATGTCGACTAGTGAAAGGTAATTAGCAACTGAGGAAAAGTTTTGCAGGTTATATCATGAGGAGTTTAGCTGGAGGTCCAAGCTAGATGGTTTGAGCTTCACATCTTTGGATGAATAAAGCCAGGCAGTACCTGAAAGATAGTTCACTAAGGAGGAGATTCTTAAGGAACTCATGCCGTGTAGATAGGATAAATCCCCTAGTCTTGATAGGTTCAACATAGTTTTCTCTACAACAACCTTGGCACGTAACAAAAGAAGATATTCTTGGGCTTTTTAAGGAGTTTCCTGAATCTGGATCTTTTGTTAATCTTTAAACCTATCCTTCTTAGTCCTCACATCAAAAGTGGAAGGGGCACCTAACATTTCAGATCTATCAGTTTAGTTGGAAGAGCTTATAGGCTCATAAAGAAAGTATTGACTAGAAGGATAGCTAAGGTGATGGATATGGTACTAGGCAAATGTTAACATGCTTTTCTGGAAGGAAGGCAGATTCTGAATGCGGCTCTTGTTAACTAATGAGATTGGACATGATCTATTATACAGGAATAGGGAGAGTGTCCTATGCCAGTTGGAAATAGAAAAAGCCTATAATCATATAAATTGGGGACTTCATGATTATATGCTGAAGAGATTAAGTTTTGGGAACATATAGTGCAAGGGAATCAACCTATGTATTTTTACTAATTCTCTTGCGGTCATGGTGAATGGAGCTTCTTCTTTGTTTTTCAAAGCTTCCAGAAGCCTGAGACAAAGTGATTTCTTGTCTTTTCCTCTATTCATAGTTGTCATGGAAGTTCAAAACAAAATGTTGCTTAGAACCAGAGACATGGAGCTAAAAGGTTTAAAGGTGGGTGAGGATAAGCAGATGGAGGAGGTAACTCACCTGTTTTTTACTGACTACACTTTGGTACTTTGTGAACTAGAAGAGAGAATCATGCTTAACCTCAAATGTATTTTACTGAGTTTCCAAGTGGTTTCTATACTCAATATTAATTTAGCCAAGTCCGAGCTAATGAGACTGGGTGGTGGGAGGGATGCTTTCTATTTGACAAAAGTCATGAGATGTAAAAATATGGAGTTGCCCATTAAATACTTGAGGTTACCATAGGGGTGAAATGTAAGGATGTAATGACGGAATCTGGTGGCGTGGTTTGACAGGAGATTGGTGAGATAAAAGAAAAACCTCTTATCTAAAGGGGGGAGACCTCATTAAGAGTACAATTACCAATATCACCATCTATTACATGACCAATGACAATCTCTACGAGTGTAACCAATAAACTAGAATCAATTCAATGTAAATTCTTCTCGGGTGACTCAGTAGATATGAAGAAGTATCACCTAATAGCATGGGAAGAGGTCAAAAAACCTATGTATCAGGAAGGTTTGGGGTTTAGACCTTTAGTGGAGGTAATCTGGTCTTACAAATAAATGGTTTTGTAAATCCATGAATGAAAACAGTACCCTTTGGTGGAGGGTGATTGAGGCGAAATTTGGGACCTAGATGGAGGATGGTACACCAGAACATCAACTAGACCACATAGGAAAGAAATGTAAAAACAATATGCATAGATAAGAACAAATTCTAGGATTGTATCAGGCAGAGGGTTGACATGGGGGACAAAGTTAGTTTCTGCATCGATGCTTGGTAAACAGAGGGATCACTCAAAAAAACAGTCTTTCCAAATCTCTGATATTGCATGGGCATAAGGATATCTCGGTACACGAGTCATATAAAGATATTAGGGGGGAAAGGAGAATGGCATATGGAAGTTATGAGAAACCTCATCGATTGAAAAGTTAATGATTTATACTCGGAACAGATGAAGATGAGACCTCATCTGGATGGTTTATCCTTCAATTGTCTTGACAAGGATAGCAGCTTGGATTTGGAAAGGAATTTCACTACAGATGAGGTTTTGGATGGTTTGAAGGCGTGTAATAAGGATAAAGCCCCTTGCCCTGACGGTTTTCCAATGGGTTTTCTGTTATTTTTCTAGTCTGTGTTCAATGTTGATCTGACGAAAATGTTTGATGAATTTCATAGCTCCAGTAAATTTGTAAAGGCTATCAATTCTACTTTCATTGTATTGATTCCTAAGGTGAGTGGGGCCTCTTCAATTAAGGAGTTCAGACTCATTAGTTTGGTGGGCAGTTTGTACAAACTAATTGCAAAAGTTCTAACCAGAAGAATGACAAGTGTCTTGAACAGATTAGTTGGTAGCTCACAACACGCCTTTGTGGGAGGCCGTCAGATCTTAGATGCTGCACTTATAGCAAATGAGATTATTGATGAAATGCTTAATAAGAAGAGGAGAGGTGTGCTCTGTAAACTGGATATGGAAAAGGCGTACGATAACGTGAATCGGGTTTTTGTTGATTACATGCTGAAAGGATTGGGTTTTGGTGATAGATGGAGAAAATGAATTACTACTTGTATTACCTCGGTGTCTTATGCAGTAGTCATAAATAGGGGTCCTTTAGAATTTTTTAGGCTTTCAAAAGGATTGAGACAGGGGAACCCATTATCACCACTTTTGTTTATTGTGGTAATGGAGGCTTTAAATAGAATGCTTCCAAAAGCTAGAGAACTGGATTTTTTTTTTGGGCCTGCACGTTGGGGATGGAAGGTGTAAGGAGGAGATCACACATCTATTTTTTACTGATGACGTCATTCTTTTCTGTAAACTGGAGAACACTGCGGTGATGAGTATTAGATGTATTTTAATGGGTTTTCAAGTGGTTTTCGGTCTGAAGATAAATTTGGCAAAATCTGAATTTATAGAGATGGGTGATATGGAGCATCATGTGAATTTGGCTTTGAGATTATGGGCTGTAAATCATCAAATTTTCCTATTAAGTACCTTGAGTTACCTTTGGGTGCCAATTACAAAGATCAAAGGGTCTGGGAACCAGTAATCAACCATGTTGAGAGGAGACTTGTTGGTTGGAAACAGGGGTTGCTTTCTAAAGAAGGCCGTTTGACTTTAGTAAAAAGCACACTGAGCAACTTGCCAGTTTATTACCTATCTTTGTTTACAATTCCGGCTAGTGCTGCAAAAAAATTGGAAGCTATACAATCAAAATTTCTTTGGGGTGATTCTGTGGATGCTAGAAAGTTTCATTTGGTCGCTTAGAACGAATTGAAGAAACCTTTACAGAAGGGTGGACTTGGGATTCGGTCTTTGATCGAGATGAATCAAGCTTTGCAGGGTAAATGGTTATGGAGATTCATGAATGAGGATAACGCTATGTGGAGGAAAGTGATTGCCTCTAAATATGGGCTTGATGCGTTCGGGTGGCTGACTCTTGGGAGGCAGAGAACTCACAGTAAATATTTATGGAAAAAAATTGAAATGGGTAAAGCAAGTTTTATAAACCAAATTCTTTGGAAAATTGGAAATGGGTTTCAGATCAATTTCTGGAATGATCATTGGCTGGAAGGAGGTCCACTCAAAGATAGATTTCCCAATGTTTATAGTATTTCCACCCACAAGGCTGCCCGTGTTTCGGATTGTTTTGAGAGAAATCAGGATGGAAAAGGATCTTGGGAGGTGGTGGTGAGTCGTAATTTAAATGACTGGGAGTCAATGGAATATGAAAATTTGATGATGATCCTAGCTGGTATCAATTTGGGTAACAATGTGGATAAGCTTTGGTGGAATATCACAAAAAAGGGGTGTTCACGGTGAAATCCTGGTACAAAAAATTGATGCAGCATGATGAGCCAGCACAATTGACTGATATTGAAAGGAATATTTTCCCGTTCAAACAGATCTGGAAGGCAAAGGTGCCTCCTCGGGTTTCTTTTTTTCGCTTGGGAAGCTAGCAGGGAATGTATATTAACAATTGATAAATTAAAGAGAAGGGGACTCACTTTGGTTAATGTTTGCTACATATGCAAACAGGCTGAAGAGTCTTGCTGTCACCTTCTGCAAACAGGTTGTATGGAAAGTTAGGAATTCTAGAGCTTCTGAAGGAATTGAGGATACAAAGGGTTTTGATATACTGAAAGTTAGATGGCTTAGGACCCTAGAATTTTTGCTTTTGGGTCATCCTCCGATTATGATCCAAACGTTTAGGAATACTTTCTGTTTGGAGGATTAAGCTGTAAATAATTGTACATGATCTGCACCAGTTGATGCTTATAGCAATACATATTATATTTTTACTTTCAAAAAAAAAAAGAGAAAGCAAGGACCTCACCATCTCTTCCTCTCTGTTGCTTTCTTTTCCATCCAAACAAGAAAAAAATGGTGAGAATTCACTGCTTTTTTTTATATTTTCCCATCATTCCCCTCATTCAACATGTTAGATGAAGGAAACTAACAATAGGAAAATAGCTATAAGAAAAATAAAGAGATATTGCGAAACCTTATACTAACACGGTAATAATTTAACAAAGTACATACACCCGAAGAATGTAACGACACAGAAAATGCTGACTGTGGAGCACATTGGATTTGTGAAAGTATTTTTCCATTTATGTCAAAGCGAGTGACTGCAGGGTCTGCTCCAACGGCTAAAATCTGAAATGATAATACATATAAATATAACATGTATTAGGTGGAAAGAAAAATAAAAATATTAAAAGAACTGAATGAAGAATTTCATAAAAAGAAGCAAAGTAAGACCTAGCATATGAACCAAAAAAGTTAGGAAATTCTTTTGATATTGAATTTCCTTTTTAGCCTTTCCTTCAATTAGCTACTAATTTCGAAATATATGAAGCTAGCCCAAGACCAATCACATTTCTAAAATGCCTTCCCAGAAAACTATCGGAAACATTTTAGATTGCTCAACTGCGACCCGTTCCTTTCCACTTACTTGATTTCCATCAAATACTATATCCTGTACAGGCACAGAGGTCAAGATCCTTGAAACACATTCAGAAGCAGGAAGGTTCCATATTGATAAATTTCTGCCGCTGCTGCAAGCCTGTAAAGTAAGATTAAGAATATGGTTACACCTGAGGACTAATTTTATTATAGACTAAACAAATGCTTAGACTTGCATATTTTAAGGTTCACATGCTTAGACTAATTTCATCATATTATATTTATCTTGCAATAATGCAGGCAAAAAAAACTAGATACATCTTAACGCTAATGAAAGAGAGCAAAACTCTAAATCTGTGGACAGCAAATAATCACTGACAGGCATACGAAGACTGAAAGGAATACAATAATAAAATTTAATCACTTGAATGCTTACCAACCAGCTCTCACTACCATCAAGTGCAACACAACTAACACAGGATTTGAACCCTTCAAGCTTATCCGTCACTGAATCAACTACTTTAATACACTTCCCACTTTTGCAATCTGGTCAACACCATAAACATTTCCCTCAGCAAAATCACTTATAAGTGTATGGTTAAAAAAGATTTTTTGATATAAGAGGAAATATTATTAAAAAAAGAGAAAGCTCTTACCAAAACAATAGAGGACATATAAAAAACAGAGAAGCACAACGAGACAAAAGCAGAAATATCTAGCCATCTAACCCCTTTGCAGGAGTACATAAGGACCACAATCAGAAGAAACTGTGAACCATCATTAAAAGGGAAAACAAAGAACTCTCCATGTAAAAACATATGCAGCAGTTAAAACCATTGCTTGAAGTACCTAAAATTTCGTTCCAACCATTGTCACCCATAACGTAGCAAAAATTGTCCCTCTTCATGACACAATCATAACTCTCCCAAGACCACAGAAAGTAGATATCAAGATTTGAGGAATGCATCCAAGCTGATTTAGAAAGTAACATAAACTGCGTAACTACAACTACAACTAGATCTAGTCTTTACAGGATAGCAACACGTTCCTTGTACCGAATATATTTGTCAACTTAGTCTATCATCTTAATAATATATGTTGGTTAACTATATGAGACATGTCCATTGCATGACTATGAAATTATAAAAAACAGAATTAGAATGGAACCTGCTTAAAAGATATAACATGACAATATATTCTGCTTAAAAAACATTGAGAAAATGAGCTAAAAGCTTTAGTTCAATTGGTAGTAAAGCAGCAGCAATTATAGTACGAGAATAACATAAAATGTGTATGAGATCTTATTGTATAAATAGGTCACTAAGAAAAGCAAATTAGTTTTTATTTGAAATTTATATACTGGTAAGCTGATTTGAGGAATATGTTGTTATTTTAAAAAGATATCTAACCAGAAAATAATTATATCTAAACATCAAAGATTAAATGTAATTTTTTCCTTAAAATTATGAAATAGACAAATCCCTAAATTCACTAGAAGTTACTTGCTGACATGACAATAGATTAAGAGGGTGTTTTGGATTACTTAAAGAAATGTAATTAAACAAAATGGTGCTTTTAGTTTACTTAAAGCAGATAGATTCTTATTTAAAATATGTTTCTATAAAGTATTGACTGCAAACATAAGTATTTTTTGTTAAACAAATTTATAAAAATGTATATATTTCCAAAATTTTAAAACTTACATCATTATATAAATATTTTTTTTTTTGAGATAAAAATAGTAGATGTATTAAGAAATGGCACCAAAAAGGTACCGCTCATGTATAAAAGTATTACATATCTAAGAGAATATCGATAACAGGTCCAATGTCGTCGAAAGATAATAAATTATGACTCAAAAAGATGGAGGCAAAACAATGTAACCATATATTCTTAATATTTACAATGGTATGTTCTTTATCATTAAAAGTTCTATTGTCTCTTTTTTTACAAATAGTCCAAAAAATAATAAGGGGGATAAGGCGATTAACATGATTGTTTGAGTTTAAACCTTCCCAAGCTAGGAGTTCATCGTGAACGGATCCAGCCACAACCCAAGTAAAACCAATCAGATTAAAGTTCATGGACCAAAGATTTGAGACAAAGGGACACTATGTGATTGCAGCTCTCGGCGTCACACTTACAGAAAAAAATACCTGTTAACCATAATTTTTCCTCTTTTCATCAAGTTATCTAAGGTCAGAATCTTCTCTTTACTGGCTTCACAAGCAAAAAAAGCAATTCTGGGAGGAGCACCAGTCTTCCAGATAGATTTGAAGGGAAACTGAGAGTTATTTGCAATGATGCACTGGAGATTGGCGCTAGAAAGCAGTTTGGAGATTGGCGCTAGAAAGCAGTTTGCAGAAGAACCGGATAGTGAATTTGCCATTTTTCTTCCATTCCAGATCAAACAGTCAGGTCTGTCTAGAATTTTTAATGTCAGCCATCAGATTTAGGAATTTCCCATATTCTTCCAACTCTCAATCATTCAAATTTCAGGTAACCAATACATTATACAGTCCATCAATGTCAAAAGCATCAGAAACCGTTATATCTTTGCGTTGTGCAATAGAATAAATTGCCAAAAAAACATATTTAAGTTTATCCTTACCACACCAACGGTAATTCCAGAAATTTACCCTACACCCATTACCAATTTTCCAGCAAGTGTTAAGACATCAACTCGGTGAATATGGGTAAAATCCCCTTCCAAACACTAGTCCCATGAAATCTATTAGGGAAGATAAGACTGCCATGTTGATAATACTAATAGATCTTATACCCAGGCCACCCATTGTCATTGGCAGCTTAACTTCATTCCAATTGACCAAATGATATGCTTTTTTATTTTCCGAATCACCCCAAAGGAACCTATTCTAAATGGTCTCTAATTGTTTAGTCACTCGATTCGATACCTTGAAAACCGATAGATAATATAAAGAAAGATTAGAGAGTGTGCTTTTAATGAGAGTTAATCTTCCACCTTTTGAGAGGAAATCTCTTTTCCATGTCGCAAGTCTTCTGTCAAAAAAATCAACAATTGGTTCTCAACCCTTGTGATCTTTGCATTTGAGGCCAAGTGGAAAACCAAGGTATTTGATAGGGAGGTTCTTTTCTTGACAGCCCAAAACAGTGGCCAATTGATCACTTTCATCCGAACTCAGACCTATACCCACCAACTCAGTTTTATTCATGTTAATTTTAAACCAGAAATAGCCTGAAAACAAAGGAGAATGCATCTCAAGTATAATAGGTATTCAGTTTTTGGCTCACAGAAAATCAAAGAGTCATCAGCGAAAAAGATATGTGATAATTTGATTTGCCTATTCTCCTTTCCAATGGTGATGCCATTAATCATGTTCAAATCAGTGGTCCTATGTAACAACTTGCTAAAAGCCTCCATAGCAATAATAAAGAGTAAAGGGGAAAGTGGGTGGTCTGATGACATCAAAACGGAAACTGTTTTTGGTCGGCCGACTGACGATTTTCGCTCTTGAGTCTCTTGGTTTGTTTAGTGAAGATCAGCAATAGGGGAGAAAGGGTGAATGGTCTACAGTTAGGGTTAGGTCAAGGAGTGAGAGAGCGAGAGAGAAGGGAAAGAGAGAGCTTGAGATAGAAGAAAGGTCAAGGAGTTAGATGATAGAATGGTCTACGGTTAGGGTTAGGTCAAGAAGTTAGATGAGAGCTTGATTTAGATAATTATATATATATATGCTAATTCGAAGTGAATATCAAGATTATAGTTTTAAGACAAAAAGAATAAGAATCTATAAAATTAGGAATGAGGTGTTTATTATTTATTTCCTTAAGTTACTTTTAAGAACTCAATAAGTAGCTTAATTTTATGTCACTAAAGCAATCTCAAACACTCTCTAAATTTGTGTAACAACCACTCGTAGATGAGAGTAACTACATAGTTCTATTAAAATTATCCTGCTGTTAAATGAGCAGACAATAAACGTTCGCATAAACTCTTTGCAGAAAACTTGATTCACCTAAGTGCGTTAACATTTAAACCAGCTGTAAAATCACACTAAAATAGACGTAATGAACAGAATGATAATCTTTTCTATCTCAATCACTTGAGATCTAAAACATAAATTACCCCATATTCTTGCAGTCCCATCCTCTGATCCAGTTATAATCTGGAAATCAGAAAAATGAAAGCATTCCAAGTATCAATAGAAATTTTACCTTTGAACAACAACAGAGCTGCATATATTACCATAAGTATAGTAGCATGTAATAGATTGTTAATCATATAAAAATTGCTTGTAAGATTTGAATTATATGGGGTGTGGACAAAATTTATTTATTTAATTTTCATCTAAAACTAACCATCAGAAGTATTTGAACAGATTGAATAAGTTCATGGAAAAATCAGTATGCTGCAGAACAACTCAGGAAAGCATATGCAACTAGAAATAGGAGCTTCAAGGAAGGGTCAAACAGCACTTGGAGAAATTAAGAGAATAATGAACAAGAAAAAAAAAAGGGTACAAGTGTATTTTTAAGCTTAAACATTATGTAATTAGACCTTCTATAGGTTTTAATTTTCTCTTTTTCCTTGGGTGAATGCAATACTAGACTTGAGGAAAGAATCTAAGTCAGGAGAAGTAGAATGAACTTGAGCTAATTAAAAGAACATTGTTCTAAACTTAATGGGAGTCTAAGCTTATGGGTTTTGATTCTACTGAGCTGCTAAAAGGTAAGTATTGGTTCCACCACAGCCATTAAAAGGTAAGAAGAAGGTTCAATCTAAGTTGTAAAAGACAACATTTATTAGTTCTGTCTCAGACATTAAAATGTGTTGTATTGGTTATAACTTAGTCATTAAAAAGGTAGTGTATAGCTCATGCCTTAATCACCAAAGGACATTTTATAATGTTCATATTAGATAAGCACTGAAATTACTGCCTAGTGGTAGTCAAAGAAGCGAATATGGGTCATTTAAGGGACAAGTCATGGAAAATCCTTTAGTTATTTATTTACATTAATTTGTTATATAATATCATATTTTATTTTCGGTTTCGATTTTTTTTTTTTTTTTGAAATAAAAACAGTATGTATATATTGTTATGAGTACCTAAGGGGGTGCAACCCATTTACAGTAATTACAGCTTTGTCAACCCGAGTCAGAAAAGTTCTAAAAGCCTCGGTGACCTCTAGTGGTTGACCCAACAGCAAAAACCCAAGGATCCTAAATCGTTTATTCTTTAAAATATCAAAATCCTTAGTATTATCAACACCATCAAAAACCCTGCTATTTTTTTCTTTCCACACTGTCCACATAATGGTGAGAGGGATCAACTCACCTTAAGGATACCTCCCATGCATATTTCCACCCCAACAGCTCCTCCCTAACTGACCTGCCATAACTCAATCAATACCCAAAGTTCTGTAAGCCATCATCCACAAACTGAAAGCCATAGGGCACTATAATAGCAAATGGTTACAACTCTCTTCAGCCTTTTTGCATAAATAACAAGTATTAACCAACACTGGCCCCCTCTTCCTTAATTTATCAATTGTCAGTATGCATTCTCTGCAGGCCTCCCAAGCAAAGAAAATCCTTGGTGGGATTTAAAACTTTCAAATCTGTTTGTGAGGAAAAGGATCAGCATTATCATCAACTCTATCCATCCATTTATACCAAGATTTAACTGAAAATAGAGCATTCTTAGAGAGAGTCCACCTCGGGTAGTCATTGTTATCCTTGAGGGAAATGTTTGATAGTCACAGTCATTCAGTCTTCTAGAGACAATAATCTGTCAATCCCCAACAGCTCCATTACCTCTTCTAAAACAGTCACCAACCTTCACATTTCTGTTCTGAGCAATGGCAAAGATCTGGGGAAATTGTCTACATAGCGGAGCCCCCACCATCCAAGGATCCAACCAGAATCTGATATTATTACCATTACCCACCTTCCAAGCAATACACCTCTGAAATATGTCCTTCTGCCCCCAATCCGCTTCCAAAGATTCCTTCCGTGGGACCTCAAAGCCCCACCTGCATACCAACCACTGTCATCCACCTCAAATTTGCAAACTAAGATCCTCCTCCATAATGCCCCCTCCTTTGTCAAAAATCTCCACAGCCACTTCCTCTGTAAAGCCTGATTAAACTCCACCAAGAGGATGTTGCATTCTGCTCAAAACAAGTTCCCAGGTTAGTTTATCTTTGAAGTTAGCTCCCAATGGCATCCCCAAATATTTGATTGGTAGATTTGATTCCCTACACCCCATGACCTTAGCCAAACTCATCTCAT
>NW_019014664.1:2116961-2133373 GCF_000150535.2 Carica papaya | reverse complement strand
TGCAACGTATGGTGGAACACCTAGAAAATGACGTATAGTCGATATAGATCCTCCAAAATTTGGTGGGAGAACTAAATCGATTCACATTGTTTGAAAAAGGGGACAGTCTCATTGGTGGAAGGAAGTCTCAAGTAAACTCTTCAAATGAGGATTGGTTTGTGCTAAAGAAGCTCGTGCAAATTCAGCGTAATACTAATCAAACATTGAATTATGGCTTACATTCAAAGAATTTATTGTTCAAAATTACGCTCCCTAAAATAGATGGGTTTTGCAATGATAAATCATTATTTTTCCTAGTGCATTTGATGGTGGGTTCTTGTGGGTTCTTTAGAGAGTGCAAGCGGTGAAGCAACCACGCTACGAGCTTTTGGGCCTAGGCAATTTTTTAATTATAGGGGGTATTATTGTAAAATTGGATTTTCTTCGTTTCTTCATATATAGGAGAAGAGCTAGTCACAAGAGGCAGTTCCTCATGGAGTAGGTTCATCAAACAACATTGAAATTCTTTGTGTTATTTCGTTTTTACCTCTTTCACTTTAATTTGTGTATATTGCATGGGTGATTTCTCAACATGAAGTTCCTACAAAGATGAAGGTCACTAATCCTAAGCCCTTCATTGGTACTTGAGCAAAAAGGATTCCAAAAATTTTCTTGTGGGATCTAGATCAATACTCCAAGGTTCCTCATGTTCTTAATACTGACAAAGTAATGATAACAACTATTTATTTCTCAAGATGCAAATTATCTCAAAAAAAAATTCTCAAGATGCAAAACTTTGGTGGAGAACTTGAGTAAAAGATGTGAATCGTGCCAAAATAGAGAGGTGGGAAAGCTTGAAATAAAAAGTTGTATATGTGCATTAATATTGGTACCAAGAGGGTACCACCTATTTACAAGCTTGAAACCATAATTAAAGTAGTTTATACCTTGCAACATAGCATTGGTTGCCAAAGACTCGATTAAGAAATCTAAGTAGACTGGTATTTTCCAGACTATGTGAAGAGTCCAATTCCCAAATGTTGGATATTTGAAGTACATTGGAAGAAGACGAGCTATACAATTTTACTTTCAGGCTTCAATCTTGAGTGTATATCGGATTGGGGGGACAAGGAGTCAAAGATTTGCAAAACGTGATAGTTGCAGCCGATAGCCTCTTCGATTTTTGTTCCTCCAACCAAAATAATGTGAACTCAAGGAAATCAAAAAGCAAAAAAAAAGGAAGGGAAATGGCATAACATGACAAAGGCAAGGAAAGTGCTAAAGAGAAGACCAAAGTGAATTCTCAAAAGAAAGGTAAATTTATTTGGAGTTGCTTTTAGTAATGGTCCTCACAAGGCCAAAACAATTGTCCACAAAGGGGAAATTTTTCAAATTTAGCCAAAAATGGGAATTCAAGCAAGAATCATGTGAAGATTCCAATGTGGTGAACCCCCTCTAGTTGTTGAACATGCAATCTACACAAATTAATCAACACTTGATTGGCTTGTTGTACGGAGATTTGTGGTAAACAAGAAAGAGTTGATGGATGACTGACATGAACCAGACACAAAACTCACCAAAATGTAACAATTCCTTGGGGTTACAATTGTTCAAAAGGACAATCTATGATTTATGTGACTGATTTATGTTCTAGTTTTACTAGTTCTTTTTCTTTTTTCAGAGAATGCTATGGATATATGTATGGCTACATAGGCTGTTTGAAGAAAGTTCATGAGGGTTTTATGAGAAACATTCTGTGTTGGTCATATTATATTGACCAGAACTGTGATAGGTCATATGTCTCAATGACTAATGGGAATTAATGTTATGGATCTGGCAAAGCTGTTTTCTTTGATTATGGTCTTGAAAAAAATGACAGTAGGAAACATTTTTTGTGGTGGGAAACATTTTTGTAACTATTATTATTATTTAGTCTTCTAAATTAATTTAGGCAATTAAGGGAGGATTTGAGTAGGCTCATTCATTAAGATTTTTAGAAACTTTTATTCCATTTGTAAGTTTGCTTCTTAACTGTAATTAATACATGTAAAAAGTTACAACCTATGTAATAAAAAATAAGATAAAATTAATTATTATTTGCCAACACTATTTCCTGTCTTATCTCTGCTTGAGTTCCTTTTTGTTCTAGCTTTGTGCTCTCCTATAATCTATCAGTTGCTCCCCTGTTGTTCTTCACCGTAATCCTAATCCCCTGTTGCCTCTAAAATCATTCCTATTTTTCATCATCAATTCCTCTAATTTATTCTGTTGCACATCAGTTAGTCCCATGCTCTAATTCCTCTAATGTATTGTGTCTCACATCAATTCCTCAATTCCTCTAATTCATTCTACAGCACATCAGTTTAGTGTCATCCCTTAGGATGTGCTGCATCAATTATATTTCTGGAAAACTACATAAATAGCTTATAGCATAGCATATGCAATCTAAAGCAACTATAACAAAGCAGGGAGGGAAATAGAGGTTATCTCCTCAAGATATTAACAGAAAATTAGAATGATATGCAGTACTATGTTTTACAGGATAATTTCAAAAAACACTGAATAACTTCTTTTAAAATAAAATTCTTAGTAACTAACTTGTGTTGGGGATTCATCAAGTCAAGTACGGGCTTCACATGATTCCCTGCAAAAACAAAAGATGAACTAAAGCAAACAAGATCACTAATTCATTATTAGTTTTCACAAAATCCAACATGAATCAAAGTGATTGAAAAATGTCGGATGAATATGGCTCATTACAAGATGACAAGTTCTAAAGATTGAAGTTGTTACAACAAATATAGGCACCTGATTCAAAAAAATGGTTTTCAAACTTCTATCGACTTCAAGCCCTTCCAAAGTACTTGGCTTAGCTTATTTGCTTGTCAACAAAAGCTTATAAACTCCAACAGCATTTTCAATTTCCTAACGTGTCTGGTAAATATCAAAGGCTTATGAACTCTTACAATGAAAGCTGGTAGGAAGTAATTTTATGTTAGATAACTTACATACTCTCTTAAAAAACCGGTAATATCCAAGTAAATGTCCGTGATGTACTCATAATTAAGAAAGTTAGATATTCTCAAATGCAATAAAATTGTAAATTTTTGTCATTTTATCATAAGTAAGAACATATAAGCCATATTTTAAACAATACTAATGGCCTATCAGCTCTTTCTCTTCAAACAATTCAACAGATAGTTTGAAAAGAACTTACGCAAAAAGATAAACTATCGAGCCTCTTAAACCTGATTTCAAGATATTAAAAAAGAAGTTAATCCTCAAACCACGAATCTCTTATCTCCAGAGAAATGTTGATACCCAAAAGCCATTCAACAAACAATAGGGTGAAAGTATCTTCTGGCCATATGATGTAATTTAAATAATAAAGCGGCAATCTTGCGAAGAAAACAAAAAAAAAAAAAAAAAAAGCATGGCACCAATTGCCTGCGTTAAGCAAGAGTCACATATTCATTACCCTGTGAACAAAGAGGCACCTCTGATTCAATAAATTCCTTCCATTTCCATCCTCTAATCCGACCATCATCTCCACAACTTCAAGCAAAAATAAGAAATCGTCAGCAAAAACAAAAAGCAATATTAGGTTCAGACTCTATTGTAAATCAGAAATCGCTACAATTAACAATAAGGCGTGCTTTGACAGCGAACTAGTGCCCTGTGATCTCAATACACGTTATTATTTTCCAACCTGAGCAACAAAGCTTCTTCAGTGTCTCCATAGAACTTGACATCATAAGCAGGCCCATCGTGGCCTTTAAGGAACCCCTCCGGTTCGGCCACCATCAAGCGCTGACCGCTCCTGTAGCTAAAATTGTCCAACTTGGAGATGAGAGACATCATCGAGTAGGATGTTAGGGTTCCGTCGCTGGACGCGGCGACAATGTAGTCAGGACTAGGACTTTGGGATGGCGCCCATACGGTCCTGAATATGGTTCGAGTTTGTATCTCTCTTTCCTTCAGTATGCTCTCCCTATATGCGTCTTCGTCCCAGTTAGTTGCATTTCCATACATTCTTTCCTGGCCTTTCCGAGTCAGTTTGAAGGGTTTTACTTGTTCCCAACGAAGATGTCACAGCGTCGGGCTATGCCCTGGTATGGTGTCTTCTCATAGTGATGAAGAGGAAACGGAGATGGTTAAATCAAAAATTTCTTTCCAATCAAAATCCTAAATTTGCACAAGATTTAAATTTTATGCAGTAAGTAAATCGTCCCTATACTTTAATAGTGTTATATTTTAGTCTTAAATAATATGTTTAATACAAATTAATTCTAAAAAATTTTCTAAATTGCTAAAGTGGTTCTAGGTCCAGTTTGACTTTTTAATTCGGACTAGATTGCTTGGTTTCATCCTCATCTTAGGAAGTTGGGCAGCAATAAGATCTGTTAGTTTTAGTTTGAACCAGTAAACATAAAATTTTAAAGAAATAATATATATACATAATACAATATATATATATATATATATATCATAACCCAAAAAGTGTGAAACCCGTTATGATGATGATGATGCTGTTTCTTTTCTTTTTTATCTCACCATAGGCATTTGCATCCACTATTTGCCTCTCCTTAGTGTCTGTGGCCTCTGTTGCCTTGTTACTCTGATCTGTGTCTACCACTTCTCTCATCTACATTTGTGTTTATTCTCCATTTTTTTCTTATGCTCTTGCATGCGTCTAATATCCTCTCATCTAGCATCTTCTACTTTACATCTCAACCAGTAGCAATGTTAAAGTCTCTTATCTTATAGTATTCTACCTCAACCTTTATTATGCACCTTTTTTGTCGTTTTGTATGATTTTATGTTTAATTATGTTTAAGTTTTTAAAAAAACAAAAAGATATAGGTCTATAAATATTATTAATTCATATTTTATTATGATTATTAAAAATATTTTTTTTTAAGTTTATAACAAATTGAAATGATATTAATCCAATTTCAATCTGGTTTATTCTTTAGTTTTTATTCTGATCTGATCTAATTTTAGAGTATTGGGTACTCCTAAACATCAAGTCCTTCAATAGAAAAAGCATCGCGAATTTAAATTTTGTTTGAAAATCTAAAAAGTGACTTCAGAAGATGACTGACAGGAAAGAGATAATAATAACACAACCAACAGAAACGAATCTATGGAGAATGCACTATTTTCCACTTGACTTTAGTGTTTTAAAGGGCGAATATGAGATCGATAGGGAAAAGCTCAGTACTAGAGCTGGAGAATCTACTAGAAGGGGAGATGAATGTACAATAGAAAGACCTTTCCTCCAAAACTAAAAGACACACAAAAAATTCCTTTTACCTTCTATATCACTTATATAAAACTCTAAAATTCGAAATAATCTCTTATCAAACTCTTCCTTTGTTTATGGTAAGAACGTGATACGGAACTCAAGATCAACAATACAATCCAAACCTCACACAATTTTAATTAGCATCAAAAATTTTTTTTTCAAATAAATATTACCTACTTAACCTACTATAAATAGATGATAGGAACTAATATAATTGAAAAAAATAAAGAATTAGTAGAACACCATAAGAATTATCTTGATAAGTTAAACCAATCTCCCCTAAATGAGAATGATGAAGAATACCTCACAAGTTGAAAATTAAAACTTTATAATTTTATTATTTTAAAACTTGATGATTATAACAATGAACTGAAAACTTATTTATAATTGTAGGCTACGTGAAATACAAGGAAATAAATATTATAATTCAGTTATAATAAATTACATTGAAAAAAATCAAAACTATCATAAGAATAAAATTATATTTAGGAAAATTAAAACCATAATAGTGTAAATATGTTATTCATTTGTGGAAACCTCTTAAATGATGAATATCTTCATTAACTGTAGATGTTTTTGAGTGAAGAAATTTGGAAAATTAGGATCCGTTTATGGTAGGGGGTGGGGAATTAATTGGTCGCTAATAGTCCTAAACTCATGAGCTTTAAGCTTCCTTTTAAGGGTTGGGATTTGTTTTTCTTTTTCTTTAGATTGTGGTTGTCTTTAAGAAGAAAATTAAAGTCATTGTTGATTAAAGGGATGGAATTAGTTGTGATTTTAAGAAGATGTGGGGAAAGCAAGAGGAAACTTTCCATTTAGGAAGGAGTCTTTTTTAAGTTGGGAAGACTTCTCCTATATGGGAAGATTTATTTTTTTCTCACAGTTTTCCCTTCCCTTTAGATTAGGATGCATGTACCATCATATCTTTAGCTGAATTAGCTTGCTCTTATCCTCTTATGGATTTCCTTGCTTGAACCAAGCCCATCAACCTCACTTATCCATTTTTTAACAAAGAGTTGGAAAGATTGTTTAAGTCTTTTAGTCATTCCTCTTGTAATAGGCCCACTTGACATCATAATACTCTTCCTAAGTGATCCAAGTCCATCCAAATTACTTGGATTTTGTCTTGAAGTCTCTTGGTCCCGTGTCTTCTCTCTTAAATGGGTCTTGTTCCATGGTTCCTTCACTTGGCTGCCCAAAAAGTCTTCTTGGTCACCCATATCTTTCCCTCCTTAGTTTGAATTATTTAAATTGTGTTTGGAATGGCTATGTCATCCATGCTCACATTATCTCCTCATTCCTCAAAAAGATTCATCCTCAAATTTAGGTCTACATAAAATATATATATATATATATATATCAAAAATATTAAATATAGCTGAGATAACAGATTCACCTAATAAGTCTATTTTGTATACATTATCATTGATATGCTCCACGGCATAAAAACGACCATCTCCTTTCCTTTCTCATATGTTTTAGAAATATGACTTATTTTTTTATTGGTGTTCTGGGCATATGATTTGTTTTTTCCTCCAAATGCCACGTCTTTTTATGCATAGCCTTAACTAATTTTGTCCTCTGTTAACCATCAGTATTAAAAAGTTTTTACAATGGTAAAGATGATAAATCAAAAAGGGTCAAAGGATTAAAACTATATCCAATTTCAAAAGAGTGATAAACCTATCGAAGAGTGAATATTACAATTATATGCAAATTATGTTAAAGGTAAACAATCCTGCCAAATTTTTAATTTTTGTTCGACAACAAGATGCAATAAAGATCCTAAAGTTTTATTTATCACTTTTTGTTTGTTCATTGTTTACAAATGACAAATAGTAGTAAATAGTAATTTAGTACCTAACTTGTACTATAAGACACACTAAAAATGACTCATAAATTTGACATCTCTATCACTAACTATAGTTCTAAGGATACCATGTAAATGAATATAATCTTTAAAGAATAAATGAGCTATATTTGTTACGTCATCTGTTTTATAACATGTAATAAAGTATGTCATTTTATTGAATTGACTCGCTACAACAATTATGTTCTCGCTCCTTCTACTTATCAATAATTTTTAAACAAAATCAATAGAAATATCAGTCAAATGAGCAGTAAAGATAGATAAAGGAATATATAGACCATGGTTAAAGATCTAGAGTTGGTCTACCTATATCCGATGCATTTTTTACAAATATAATCTTATTTATAATATGTATGTGTAATATATATATACATGTGTGAGCCTAAAAACTTTATTCATTTCAATGGTCCAGACCCAAAAGAAAACCCAAAGTGGAATTCATGATTTCAATTAAATCCAAATTCTAAATGCTCGATTAGCCAACCCCAAAAGTAGAACCTCACCGCATTCTCTCCTTCCCTTCCCTTTTACCTATTTTCCTTTTATTTCAATCTTCTTCTTTTATTTTATTTTTTTTCCCTAAAGGTTCTTCCCGCTATCCTTTTTTTTTTTCCTTTTCTTCCCCACGGGCAAGATCGTAAGAAACCCAACCCCTCACCCATTCTCCTTGAGCGAGGCTTAAAAGCTTTAAGCCAGGACGAAGCTCCTCCCCACAATATTTTGTGGAATCCCCAAAATATCACCATTTTTGGGAAGATGTTTTTAACTTTCCCTCCTTATTCTTCATCGGATGTAGAGAAGCGAGAGTTCATTAAGTTATAATCTCTCTCCAAATTTTAGTCAAAAACTGTATTTCTTTTTCATCATTTTGTGTTTCTTTCCAATGAGGTCTTCATATGTTCTACTTCATAAAAAAAAAATTATTTTAACAATAAATGTAATATTTATTAATCCATTGAACTGAGTTATAAAGTTTATTTAAAACACATACATTAAGTTATAAATTTTTAAACAATTAGATACATGATAGTGACATTAAAAAAAATCTAACAATTTTCATATGATTTACCATAATTAAAAATATTGTGTTTAATAAAATTTTCAAAAACAATATGAATTTTAAGAAATTATTACTTAGAATATTCTTAACTATAAAGCTAAAATTAACATTTTTAATTTAGATATTGAATAGTCATATACTCAAGAAAAGCATGAGAAAATAATGTACTTTTATATTTAGTTAAGTAGAAAAGGTTTTCAATTGCTTAATATTAATTGTAGGTTTGAGTTATACTATTTGCTCATTTTTCATTATTGCTTGCTCTTGTTTTTAATTTTTTTTTTCGATATGTCACTGTTAAATGCGAATATGTTATTTAAGTGATAAAACAATCAATCAGTTTTTTGAAAAAATAAATTTGAAATATTAATAGGTTAGGAAATAAAGTTTCTAATCACATTTTGGATTCAAACATTAATCATTTGGTGTTTATAGATTCTTAATTTTAAGAAAAATGGTATAAATATATAGTTTTTTCTTCAAAGAGTTTCATGACTAAGAACATTTAGAATAAAAGTTACAACGTCATTATCAATAATATTGTACAAATAGTATACCCGATTAAAAAAATTATGTCATATATATTAAAAAATTTGTTTTAGTAAAATATTTTTAAAGATGTTGTAGTCATAACAAAAGATAAATTATTTGATTTTATTACAAATTTAAATTTTTAGTTACAAATAAGATTATAATGAGATTATAAAAATAAAGTTTAACTTAAACAAAATTTGTAAAGATTTTTAGTCAAAAGTTAATATGATTTGGTCATTATTAATCCGAATAGAATAGTATATATTGTATTATTTATAAGAAAATGATTTATATCATTAAACATTAGCATAATGAAAATTTTAGTATTTATATATTCACTCGAATAAGTAGAATCAGTAAGAATTTATATTATATCTCAAATAAAAATATAAAATAATAGTATTACAATAATATAAGAGTGATTCTTTCACTTAGCTTTACTATACTTATTTTATATATAATAAATTGTATTTTGATATTAAGACCTTACAGTTATCTATATGCATTGATTAAATCATTTATCAGATATAACTAAAATTTTATACCGTCATGTAAATGATAGTTAATGATTATTCTCTCGTACTGTCAAATAGTTATTATTTTAAAATTATTCATTATTGATAGTCATAAAAATTCATTGATGAAATACTAAGGTCTGAAAGAAATTTTTTGTAATAAAATTGAACTAAACTGTAACTAAGTTATAGAGATTAATTATTAAGGATTCAATCTAAGAACTAGGGCAGATTACCAGTTGAAGTGTTTAATTAATTATTTTAGATTAAGAATTAGTTAATTTATTGAATAGGGTTAATCAGAATTTCTAAATAGTTATCATTTAAGCACATATATATTAATCAAAAGATGTTTTAGTTATGTGGGCTAAGATTCAACCTAGTTTTACAGTATATAATTCAAAGTTCCAAGAAAAGAAAGCGATGAAGGATTGTTTACCTATAGCTGATGGTAGGATCGTAACACAACAGAACTTCTAATGTCGTAATGGTATCTCAATGTTGGTCAAGGGCAGTTTTGGAATTTCAGTTCCTTTTTCAAAATATAAAATGAGTTACATTCTTGATTCAAAGCATAGAGTTAAACATACCAAGTAGGACACGACGTGGTGACTATTTGGAAGCTTAGGAAGGTGCTTTGATAAATTAGAACTAACTAAGGATTCCACTAAAATTGAAGTCCCTGAAATCCGGTAAGAGAATGTTCCTTGCTTAATCTAAATGAACAAGAACTGATAAATGCTTACATATTTATAATGTTCTCCTAAAAAGTAATTAATTAACTAAATTAAAAAGAAAATGATAACTGATATTTGCAGGGTTTATAAAGATAAGCAGGGATCATCAAAATAGTTCCTTGGTCAACATAATCCATCAGATTCCAGAATGTGATAATAATGACTTTAATATAAACAAAGAATATTTTGGTGACAATCACTGAAATCTTTGGTTTTTGGATTCTCTATTAATTTCATTTTTTTTTTTTTTAAAAAAAAAGGAACATATTTTCTAGTCCAGCTGACACCCACAAACGAAAAATGAAATAGCAAAAAAAAAAAACAACTTTGTTCAACATAATTAATGAACAGAAACTTTGCAACAACAAAACACTCACTAATAAACATTGTTCAAGGAGTTCCAGTTTGGAAAATGCAAGTACTAATATAATTTAATAATAAAGAGTAGTAGTAGGATATCCAGAACACATAAAAATTTAAAATACTAGACCTACGAAACAAGACTTCGAAGACCAAAAAGGAAAGAAAACCGCACAACAAATTGCACTTTACCAAACTGATCCCACTTTCCATACTAATAATGGAAAACCAAAATTCTCATTTAGAGGAGATCAGCAATGTTTGATGGAAGCTCCTCAATAACCACGTTATAGAACTTCTGGATGTCAGCCAGCATCCTCTCATCATCCAATGTCACAAAATTAATAGCAGCTCCCTTCCTCCCAAACCTTCCACTTCGTCCAATACGATGCAGATAGTTCTCCGGCTGTGTAGGCAGATCATAATTTATCACAAGCGACACTTGCTGCACATCAATACCACGAGCCAAAAGATCTGTCGTAATCAAAACACGCGACGACCCAGACCTAAACTCACGCATGATTATGTCTCGTGTGTTCTGGTCCATGTCACCATGGGTTGCTGACACTGTATGATCTCGGGCACGCATCTTGTCAGTCAGCCAGTCAACCTTCCTTCGGGTGTTCACAAATATCACACTTTGTGTGATCGCTAATGTCTCATAGAGATCACACAGTGTCTCCAGCTTCCATTCCTCCTTCTCAACATTCACGTAAAACTGCCTTATACCTTCCAATGTGAGTTCATCACGCTTCACAAGAATCCTCACAGGTTTGTTCATGAACTTCCTGGTAATCTCAAGGGCCTCTGGGGGCATGGTGGCAGAGAACACTCCTACCTGAACTTTTGCTGGCAGAAGCTGGAAAATGTCATAGATCTGAAACAAAGGGTGGTAAGAATTATAACCGTCAAAATCATGTAACCTCTCTGCCAAACCAAAGATCTCAATAGCCATGCACTTGGAATGAATAAAATCATAATGATAAATGAACCTTGCATTCTGATCGGTATATCTGACACAAACAAAAGAAAAAAATTACCTGATCCTTGAAACCACGTGATAGCATTTCATCAGCTTCATCCAACACAAACATCTTTATATAATCTGGGCGGAGAGACTGCCTCCTTAGCATGTCAAAGACACGTCCAGGCGTACCAACAACAACATGGACACCGCTGGACAAAATTCGCTGGTCTTCACGAACACTAGTTCCACCAACACAAGCATGCACCCGAACACCAAGGTAGTCTCCCAATGCTCTCATAACTTTCTCAATCTGTTGAGCCAGCTCACGTGTTGGAGCTAAGACCAATGCCTGGCATTCCACCAAACCATAATCAAGTTGTTGAAGTACTCCGGAACAGAAAGTGGCAGTCTTCCCTGTTCCAGACTGGGCCTGTTGGATTACATCAAGTCCTTTACAGAACGGAACAATTCCCCTTTGCTGAATTGCCGAGGGCTTTTCAAAACCTTAAAAAAAAAAAAGTATGTCTGTCAGCAACTTAGGTATACAACCCGAAACAGCAACAAATCAAATGGGCCACATTCATGAAAGGAAACAGGTGATACATTAAAACGCACAACATGTGCAGGAAGCTGGAGAAATAATTCTCAAAATGCAGAGAAATTAGCTAGATGGCGAAGACAGCTTGGAAAACAATGGGAAAAAGGTGTGTTACTTAACTATGAATATACATATAGAAGTAATTAGCCTACCATATGCATAAATTCCCCTCAGAAGATTCTCTTGGAGACCCATGGAATCGAAAGTGTCATACACCTCATCATAGCTAGTAAAGAAATCCTGACCATCAGCTGAAAGTCTGTGGAAACCAATTTATCAAACCACCTATTAGCATCTGCCTTACAAGTAATACAGCAAATTAATATTTGTAGATTCAGGAAAGCAAACAAAATAGTTACAATTTGTTTTTGAAAGAAAAACAGTCACAACATTCCTCAACAGAAATCAAAGCCCAGAACAGAAACATATGATATAAAAGAAAAGGAAACTTACAAGTCATTCATTTTGGCATCATATTGACGAGCATCAAATTGCGATCCCTCTGGTGCAAGTCCTGCCATGACTGCATAGCAGACCAAATTATTTAAAAAAAAGGATAGAAACCAAAGCATCCAGTAATGCAAAAGAAAAGAAAACACTTCAAAGCAACTGGATTTCATTTTACTAGGTTATTCTTGTAAGTTATATTCTTCCATTACTAATGTCTTTAACAAGGGTTGCAAAAAACCTATTCTAAGAAGAGGAATGAATAAAAGAACCATCCAATATTGAAAGAGTTAGAACATGTGCAATACCTTCTCAGAATCAACAAAATGGAAAGACAATAGAACCTCCAAAAGCTACTAACGCAAGTAAATCATAGAGCCAAAACACCAGGCAAGAAAAATAAATTATTAGGTGCCTAGATTAAATATCTTCACAATGAGGAAGCCCCATTTTTCTTTCTTCAGATGCCCTAAAAAAGGAGCAGGACGAGATAATTGAGAAAGAAAAAGTGAAGAAGGCTGGAATTAATCAAGCAGTTACTCTTCTGGTATGGAATCCAGGAGTTTAAAGAATATTTTTTGACAAAATTTTATTATGTTTGAAAACTGAGCATTATACGCCAAATCATCCCTGTCATTAAGTATAGAATTCTAAAATATCTAATTACGATAACTGGCTGCATCCGAAGAAGCCGATGGAAAGGAAACCCTAATTCTTACAGGAGACCTAAAACACATAACCAGAAATGACCAAAAAGGTACAAACTTAGTAGTAACTCAAAAAGTTAAAATCAGATTAACTATGCTACTGCTTCACCCACTAAATTGTATCCAAATAAATACCAAACCAGTTATTAGTTTTTAAAAAATATTCTCCACAAATTTTAATCTATAACAATTCAGCAGCTTTACATCACACATACAAACATTTATACATTAATAAAAACACGAACAAGATAAAACTGACTCGATGCGACTGCAACTGGTTTACTGCCGTATCAGAAGGAAAAAACCATTTTCGGAATTTGGGCAACAAAAAACACAATACCAATAATCAATTAGTGTATGGATGCGATTAGCGAATTATGCACATAAAGGTAACATAAAACAATAGAAGAGAACGCAATGAAATAGCTCCAAAGAGCTCATGAAAATCCCCCAAATCTAGCGAATACCAAATCAGTCGCTAGCAACTTCAAACTTCAAATCAGCATCCACAAATCGCAACACAAAAGACAAATCAGAACCAAAAACAGATATGCAGTACAGAAAACCCAAATCGGAGCCTCAAAGGAAATGAATCGAGAAAGAAACATCAAAATACCCTGCAGACACTCCAAAAATAAAGCGCATATAAAGAAAAGTAATATTAAGAATAAATGATAGGAAGCGGTCCGATCAAAAAGAAAAACAGACCTGATAGCAAATCGACGTTGAATAAAGACAAATTGAAGAGAAGCTTTTGATTTAGGGTTTTCCCAAACTCCTCGGATCTACGCCGCGGAGTTGAGGAAGAAGGTTTTTTCAGGAACAAGAGAAGCCGAAGCGAGTAAAGTGAAGAGGGAGAGAGTTGAGGGCTGAGGGTTCTATTTATCGAAGAGTATGTTGTCGTTTCCAATGACGATGGGTTTGTATGAATTTACGTAATTGCCCCTGATTCCCAATTCTTCTGAGTTCTTTGGGCCTCCAGACCAGACGAGTTCAGGCTGGAGCGGGTAAAGCCCGACTATTTCTCCTTGCGGTTTTCAAAGTGAATAAACATTGAATTTCCAGATTTGACCCCGATTTTTATTTCTAATTTCTTTTATTTTTCAAAAAAATATGTATTTAAAGATATATTATTATTATTATTATTATTATTATTATTGTTATTATTATTTAGAAAGTCAATTATTTTTATGCCACTTAAGAACCTCTTTTTAGAAGAATTTAAGAACTATTATTATTGAAAAAATTAAAAAAAAAAAGTATCATTGTCTTTTTACCAAAAAGTAGGCACTATTCTCATGTTTAATTTTCTATTAAAAAATCATTAGTAGATGAAATACATATATCATACTATTTCTTTTGAGTAATCATTTAGTGTAATTTGTTTTTATTGCGAGTGATAAAGATGATATTAAATAAATTTTTAGTAAAAGTATTTTTGTTAAAAAGTTATATTGTATTTGTTAAAAATAATTGTATAAAATATATTATCTTAAAAAATACAAGTTATTGTAATGAATAATCACTTAGATATTCGCAAAATATAAGAATTATTAATTTTTTGATAAATAAATATTAATTCAATTATTTATTTTATAATAAAAATCTATTGTTAAATTATATTTATTGATTTTAATAATTAAAAAAAACTTAATTTTGCACGAACAATTGTTAATTGAGTGTATGAGCTAACTAGCGATATATATTAAAAAAATGGAAGGGAATACTCAAAACCATAATAATATATCTGCGTAATAATATATATAATTTGAAGAATCAACTTCATATGCTTAGAGGATATTGTCTTTAAAGGTTGATATTATAACATCTCAAGGCCAAAAATTAGGCTCGAAATCATTAAATTTATTTATTTTTAATAATAATAATGTGTGGGGTTTAATTTTAATTTTTTTATAGATATATGTATTTTGGGTACTTTTGAAAATAATTTTAAAAAGTATGGTGAAATTAAAAATAATGGAAAACCCATTTAAAAAGAAATTCAGAAAAGAGAGGTCAATTCGCAAAAAAGAAGAAACAGGATAAGGGGACACCCAATTAACGGCATGAGGAATCACCGCACTTGTGTGGCGGATATGCCGACACGGGCTCCACAGGGGAAGCCACGCTGACAATCTGCGTATCAGGCCAATCGAACAGCTCGGGGCCACTCCCGCGCGCGCGAACGGCCCAGATCAATGTTTCGAATAGTCTCGATTAAACGACCTGCGTGTCTCTAATCAAACGGTCTGAATGCGTCTCCCATATGAGTGTGATCGGACGACCTCCGTTGCGCAACATGGACCTGTACGGACGACCCCAATTAAAGAAAGAGAAGTATTTAAACCTCTCTTACCCAGTTCCCTAAAACCCTAACTGATGCTTTGACCAGATAAGAAGAAGAGGGGCGATCAGAGGAGAGTTTAGTCATCGGAGAGACGTCGACGCCACTCTGCCAAAAACCTAAAACATGCTGGTAAGCCTAAATTTCCTTTCCGTTCTTCCTGTTTCTCTGTCCTTAGCTGTTTAACACGTTTTCAATATATGGTGACCGAGAGAAGCCGCAAACTGCGAGGGAAGGACAACAAAGCTCGGTTGAGCCGCTGTACCTAAGGACTAAAATTGCAAGTAAGACCCTATTTTTTCCTCCACCCTCTAACCCTGATTTAAACAGATTTTCACTAGGAATTGACTAAAATTTGTTTAGTTGAAAGGAAGAATCGTTGGAGAAGGAAGACCAGGCGGCGAAGAGCGGTGGGGCTGCTGCGCCAGAATCCCAACCCAACCCCTGGTAAGGTTGTTTTTGCCTTTTTTGCCATTCGTTGTGTATTTTCACGCCTTTTTGATGTACGTTTTTAAACTTACCACGAAAACTCAAAAAAGCCAAGAACTAGGAACCATTGAGAACCATAATAAAAAAGGCGATGTCCAAGACACCGATCCAATGTAAGAATCTCTCACCATTTTTTCCGTTATGGTTAATTAAAGCTAAATTGATAATAAACAAGAATTATAAACAGTTTGGCGATCCTTTGATTAATTAAATATTGGTTGTCGATTGAGCCAATAATCAATTTGTCTATGTTCGTCACTAATTTAATTGTGTCATTTACATTTAATTCCACAATCATTTTATTTTGTATATTATTTTATTTTGTTATATTTTAATTTACCTTTCTCTATTTTACCTTAATCTATATCCTCTCAGTTAGCCTAATATGTTTTCTATTCTTCTAGCGTTATATCTATCTAGAATTAATATATTAAATATGCATTTTGAATCATTGTGTCTTATTCCATTTCGTTTCATTATCACGTCCCACTATACTT
>NW_019014664.1:2048964-2070542 GCF_000150535.2 Carica papaya | reverse complement strand
ACCCTATAATTTTTATTATTATTTTAAAAACTATATTACATCATTTCGAGTCTAAATCTTGGGCTCGGAATGTTACATTCAATGTCATATTTTCTTATATACACCACACATCAATAACCCTCACTAATTCAGTTCATAATGCCAAAATAGCCCCTATAATTTGTCTTGTCAGGACATTTTCTGTTGATCAAATATTAAAGTTGTGGACTCATAATTAAAAATAGAAAAGAACGTAAACAAACTTTAATCCACAAAAAGTCGATTACACAACCACTAAAATATCGATCGTCATGTACATTATGGATTACTTAAAAGACACGTCCTTAAAACATGTTCCATGTATGTCTTTGGAGGTAATTCTTTCATTAATAGATCAACAATCATAAGTATGATAGTAATATTTTTAATTAACACTTGTTGTTTCTAGACTCTTTCTCTACCAACTATGTACATTAAGTCTATATATTTGGATTCACTGCAATATTTTTCATTCTTAAAAAAGAAAATGATTATCTTGTTATCAAAAAATATTTGCAATGGTTTGATAATAGAGCCGACAACACCAAGCCCTGACTTGAGATGAAGTTCTGCAACCACAAAACATGACTTAAGGCTTCAAAACATGTTATAAACTCAGCGTCCATTGTGGATGAGGTAGTAATGGACTATTTACACTATTCTACAAGATTGCCCCATTTACTAGCATAAAGATAGAACTTGAAGTATACTTTAAGGTATAAACGACAACCACCATAATTCGAGTATGAGTATCCAATAACCCCTAATTGTTCTGATATATTATATATGGGCATATAATTCTTTGTCCCTTGGAGGTACCTCATAATCTTCTTTATAGTTTTTCAATGTTAAATTCTTGGATCACTTCGGTACCTTCCCAACAAACCAACAACATAGTTGATATCAAGTTTAGTACAGTTTGAGCCTATATCAAACTTCCCACAATAGATGCATAAGAAATTTTCATCATCCGTTCCCTTTTTAAGTCATTCATTAAGCATTGACTTTTACTTAATTTGTCATCATTTAGAATCGGCACAACACTAGCTAAACATACTGCATATTGAAACTCTCTAAACTTCAGTTAATATATTATTTTTGAGGCAAACCTAACAATCTTCAAGATCGATCTATTAAGATTTTTCTTCTAATAACATAGGTTGCCTCACCCATATCATCCATCTGAAAGTTTCTAGAGAGATACTTCTTGATTTCATGCAACAAACAAAAATCACTACTAGTAAAATATCATTCAAATATAATATCGAAAATATAACCTTGCTTTCATTAATTTTTAAATATATGCACTAGTCAATAGTTTTTTTTTTTAAGTCTGAAAGAAATTATGATATCATTAAAGTTTATATACTATTTTCTAGAAGCTTGTTTAAGACCATAAATAAATTTCTTTGATTTGCAAACTATGTGTTTTTTTTCCTTTCTTTGCGAACCTTTTAGGTTGTTCCATATAGATATCTTCATCCAAATGCCCATTCAAGAAAGCAATTTTCATATCCATTTGATGTAACTCTAAAATTAAAATGTGTTATAAGTGTCATAATGATTTTAAGGGAGTCATTTTTAGAAATAGGAGAGAAGGTATCTCTATAATTTATACTTTCCTTTTGAGTTAAATCTTTGGTCAATAATTTCGGTTTAAATCATTCGATATTGCATTTAGCATTGCATTTGATCTTGAAAATCCATTTACAACTAATACTTTTATAATTATCAAACAATTCAACAAGATCTCAATCATCGTTATGGTCCATAGATTTCAACTCTCCTTTTATAGTTTTTATTGATTTATTAGAATTATCACTTTTTATGACTTATTAAAACGAAACCATATATTTTCTTATCACAATAACAAAATCAGATTCTTATAGACATACCACATAATCATATGATATGATAGATTTCTTTTTCCTTTGAGATCTTCTCAGACATATTGATTGAGGTTGTTCTAAAAAATTTTCAATGATGACATCTTCTTGTGGTAATTAACGATTTCTATTATGTAGCTCATTTTCGTAAATTGTTGAGAAGGTTTAGCAATAATTGTTTCTTGAGGTAAAAAAGGTGATGAGATATCCACTCATATTTCCTTAATGTTTACTTCTCTTGGTTCATCACTCCCATTAATTTCATCATTCTCTAACAATATTGTATTACCAGTTTTAACTATTATCGTACCATAGTTATGACAGTAAAATTTATACTCTTTTGACATATTTGGATAGCCAATAAAATATCCAAATATTCTTCTTGAATCTTTTTTTTTATTTCTCATGAGGATTGAAGATTCTAGCCTCCGCTAAATAACCCCATCTATATAAATGTCTCAAAGTAGGTGTCCTACTGGTTTATAACTCGAAAGGAGTTGTAAGAATTACCTTACTAGGAACTCTGTTCAAGATATATATTGCAGTGTTTAAGACTTCAGCCCATAAAGAAATAAGGACAGAAAAGTAACTCATTATACTCCTAACTATTTCTGTTAAAATATGATTACGCCTTTAAGCAACACCATTATGCTGTGGCGTACCTAGCATTGTGTACTGAGCATGAATGCCACATTTTTCTAGGAATTTGACAAAGAGTTCAGGATTTTATCATGACTCATCATATATACGATAATATTCATCACCTAGATCTGATTTCATGATCTTAACATTTTTATCTAATTGTCTCTTAACTTCTGTAATGTACAACTCAAAAATGTCAATGATCTGAGACTTATTATGAATTAGATATATATAACCATATCGAGATAGATTATCTAAAAATGTGATAAAATATCTCTCTCCAATGAAACAATGGATAGAGAATGCTTCACAAATGTTTACATGAATTGTCTCAAAAAGCTCATTACTTCTTGTGACACCTTTCTTTGTATGCTTAGAATGCTTTCTTTTTATACAATCTATGCAAACTTGAAAATCAGTGAAGCCAATAAATTATTAAAATTCAATCATTCACTAGACCTTGAGGAAATAAGAGTGGATATCTCTCAAGAAATAATTGTTTCTCTACCTTCTTAGTAAGTTACAGAAAATGAGTTATATAAGGGAAATGATTCATTACAACAAGAAGATGTCGTTGTTAAAAACATTGTAAAATAACCTCAATCAACATCTTTAAAAAGATCTCAAAGGAAAAAGAAATATGTTATATCATATGATTATGTGGTATATCTACAAGAATATTATTTTGATATTAGGATAAGAACAAATCTGGTTACTTTTTTACAACCCATGAAAAGTAATGATTCTAATAAATGGATCGAAACTAAAGAAGAGTTGAAATCTATGGGGTATAATGTTGTCTGGAATCTTGTTGAATTACCTGATAATTATATAGTGTCGGTTGTAAATGGATCTTTAAGACGAAATACAATGCTAAAGGTAAGATCGAATGATTTTAAGCCAAACTAGTGGTCAAATGTTTTACTTAAAAAATGTATATATTATAGAGATACTTTCTCTCTAATTTCTAAAAAAAGACTTCCTTAGAATCATTATAGTACTTACTTATAACACATTTTGATTTAGAGTTACATTAAATGGACGTGAAAACTACTTTTTTTAATGAGATTTATATGAACATATCTATATCGAACAACCTAAAGGGTTCGTAGGAAAAGGAAAAGAAAACCTAGTTTGTAAAATAAAAAAATCCATTTATGATATTAACAAGCTTCTAGACAATGTTATATAAAGTTTAATGATATCATTACATTTTTTAAATTTAAGGAAAATAATATTGATCAATGTAAATATCTGAAAATTAGTAAGAACAAGTTTATATTTCTGATACTATATGTAAATGATATTTTGCTAGCAAGTAATGATCTTGGTTTGTTAGACGAAACCAAGAAATATATCTCCAAAAACTTTTAGACGGTTGATATGGGTGAGACAACCTATGTTATTACCATAGAAATCTTCAAAGACTGATCTCAATGATTGTTAGGTTTGTCTCATAAGGGATATATTTATCGAATTTTAGAGAGATTTAATATATAGTCATATTCAATTGGTATTGCATCCATTTTAAAAGGTGACAAATTAAGTAAAATTTAATGTCTTTAAAATGACTTAGAAAGAGAAGAGATGAAGAAAATTCCTTATGCATCCACTGGGAGAAGTTTGATGTATGCTTAAACTTGTACTAGACTAGATATAAGCTATGTTGTTGGTATGTTGTAAAGATATCAAAGTGATCCAAGAATTGAACACTGAAAAGCTACAAAGAAGATTATATACTCACATATAAAAGATCTTTACAATTAGAGGTGATTGGATACTCAGACTCGGATTATAGTGGTTGTCGTGATAGCTTAAAGGCTACTTCAAGATTTGTCTCTATGATAGTAAATGGGGCAATTTCGTGAAAGAGTGTAAAGTAGTCCATTAAAATCTCATCAAGAATAGAGGCTAAGTTTATAACATGTTTTGAAATCTCAAGTCATACTTTATGGTTGCGGAATTTCATCTCAAAGCTTGGTGTTGTTAACTCTATTGCTAGTCGCTGAGAATATTTTGGGTTAATATTGTCGCTATTTTCTTTTTTAAGAATAACAAATATTATAGTTGATCCAAACAAATGAACTTGAAGTACTTAATTATTAAAGAGAGGGTCTAGAAAAACCATGTATCTATTAAAAATATTAGTACCACGCCTATTTTTTTTTTATCCATCAACTACAATACTACCTCCGAAGACATATGTAAAACATATTGTAAAGTTGAGAGTTCTGAATAATTCATAATATGACAATGGATATTTCAGTAGTAGAATAATTGATATTTTGCGTATTGTAGTTTATTTATGTTTTTTTCTATTTTTTAATCATTAGTGCACAATTTAGTATTTAATCAATACAGAATGCCATGACAAGACAATTTATAGAGATTATTTTGTCTTTATGGACTGAATTAGTAAAGGTTATTGATGTATGGTACATAGAAAAAATACAATATTGAAGTCATGTGACTGTTATGATTCATATTTATAACCTAAGTTATTTGGGTATTATGGTATAGTAATTTTGGGTTTGTTAACTGATTTTATGGGGATCACGTATCAAATTCATTTATCATAAATATATTTTAAATATAAATATATATATATATATATTATTACAATTTCTTTCATTGGTTTAGTAGATCAAGTGAGAGAATGTTAATTTCAGTAATTAAGTGAATGATCTACTAATCTAATATTTTATTTTTCTCATCTACTCATAACGGTTAAAGTTAACAAAAAAGACAGCTAAAATAATATATAACTGTTATAAAAGAAAATGTGTCTTGATGGAGTGGGTAACCTTAAAATAAATTACAAAATTATATATTTTTGAGAATTAAAGTATAAAAATAGAAATGGTTATCAACACTTTCAATTACCATAAATTTGTTTTGGCCTATTCATTTATCTAGGATGTTACTAGAGTTCTAGATAATCTTTACATCCCAAAATCCAAGTTTGTTTATGGTTTAACTCAATGTAAGAGATAAAATAGTAATATATTTCTTTTTGAATAGTATCTCTTTTCTTAAGTGAACATAAACAATTTTTTTTCTCCCTTATATACTCACAAAGAGTCATATCTTTTTATAAGAAAGATTTCTCTCTTATAAACTTACGATGGATCGTGTTTTTTTAAAATAAATATTGTGGACATTTTTAATTTTATATAACAGTATCATTTATATGTTACATTGAGTATCTATTTATATAACATAAAATAAACCATCAGTTCATAATTAGTAGAAAGTGACTCTCGTTTGGGCTAGTCTCAATCTTCTAATTATGAATATTGAATATATATATATATATATTATTCCTTTATAAGTCTCTTTTAGTTTTTTAATATAGTTTAATTAATGCAAGATTCATCAACTTATGTTACTTTGGTAATTATCTAAGTTAATGAACCTTAAGTCATAAAACTACTCAATCATAATTTATATAAAAATATATACATATATATTTATATTTCGAAATAATACCACAATGTTGATCAAATCCAACTCCACATGTAATATTTGGTGGAATCAAAACTCATTATGCTATATAATTTATGCATGTTCTCATCATATATTTAGCTGCAATATATAAATATAAGTCAAATGTAATAAAATCACAACATATTAACATGTGATGTTTTCCGGAAATAAAAATATGAATTGTTAACAACATTAGAATAAAACTATAATTCTAAACAATATTAGAATAAAGCCATAATTCTAAAATGTATGAATTCAATATGCTTTGATACCAAAAATAAGAAATAATGTAATGATTTAATTTGTCTAATTTTATTGAATTTAATACATGTTAAGAAAAACATAAAATTAGAATTACATACCATTCGAAAATGATGCAGCCATAACGTGACTAAGAAACCTCTTTGATAAAATCCTTAATTCTCTAACTCACTTCTTCTTTCTATCTAACTATTATGCATAGATATTTTAGAACTTTTGTTGATGGAAACATACTGTAAAATGGAGATATGTGCTTATTTTATAGATAAAAGAAGATGGTTAAAACATATTTATGATTATTGAATGTGTTGATAACAGTTTCTCTATTAGAGTATAATTATTATTATTTAATTATCATAAAATATAATAATTCTATAATTAAATATAGTTGTTATATTTTAATCCTCGTAAAATATAATTATTATATTTTAATTATCATAATATATAATAATCATTTTTTATTTAAGTTTAGCTACTTCGTCAAGACACTTTTTTTTTTATAATGGTTATCTATTATTTATGCGTACTTTTAGTTGGCTCTAACCGTTATAAGTTGATGGAAAAAATAAAATATTGGATTAGTAGACTATTAACTTAATTACCGGAATTAAAAATAATTCCTTCAAAAATATATTAAAAAATTAAGATAAATACATATTTATATAAAGGGATAATACATCAAAAAGTTTTTATACTATTTAAAATTATTTGAATAAGCTTTTGTACATTTTAATTCGACTTATATTTTTAAATTAAACAGATGTACATGTGACAAAAGATGTGTCTATGTGGGTATTACGTCTTAAAAATATTACTAGTATAACAACTATATAATTTATTCTACCATTTTTAGTATACTCTTTTGCAGCATTGTATTTTTAAGTACCACAAAGTTAGATGATGATGCTTAAATGAGCGTTAAAAAACTTGAAATTGTATTTGTATTGAGGATTTCATTCTAATTCTATAGTTGTTATCGATCTTTTTTTATAAATTTATATTTAATTTATGACAATTCAAAAATAAAAAAAATAGAAAAAGAAAAAAAAAAAGAAAAATTGTTACCAGTGTAATGCCATATGGCAGCTATATAGTTACCATACTAATAATATTTTTAAAAAATATGATGCTTGTGTAGACATATTATCTGTCGTAGGTACCTATTTATTGATATTAGATATACTATTAGTAATAAATGATTTATCGGAACAAAATTTAAAAATTCATGTTGTGTTTAAACAAAAAAAATATTCCATTGCTCAATTTGAATTTTGTAAAAAATACAATGACTTTTTGATGTATTATCCCTTTGTATTAATACCGCATTAAAATAAATGAGATATCATCACTTACTATGAGAATTTTACACAAAAACTAAAATAAAACTTATTATTATAATTTAATGTATATGAATTCTTTGCTTTTATATCTTTATCCCTTTTTAACAATATTATTGTTGTCTCGTTCATTTACAAAATGTATAGTTTTATTATTGGTTATAATACTGAGTTTAGTTCAAATCTTAATTTTATAGAATAAAATTATGATATAAATATGACATAAACTTAAATAAAAATATCAGTTTAATCTTAAGTTATATATCAAATTGAAGTTGAATAAAAATTGTACATGAAGTGAAGTAATGTAATATGAGATTCTAAATATAAAAATTATTTAAAATGAAATAAAAAATGGACCAACGGTGTATTCTCATCCTAATTTTTTATTAGTATCGAATGTTTATTGATCTATTATTTCTCATTCTCTATCTCAACTCTTGTTCAATAAGGTCTTGTCCAACTATAATGTTTCTCTTTAGGTAATTGGTTCTATTTTCAAGTTATTTATATTTGATATATCTAATTTTTTATAGTATTTGACCTTGTAGACCTTACCAATAAGGGAGTTTGGTGTATGTAGAAGTCGCCAAACTTGCTTGGTTAGCATAGTTTGGTTAAAACTAATAACGTACCTAAAGCTCAAACTACTTGAAAACTTACTTAAATATAGTTTAGACCATTTGGGCAAGTGGATCTTTCTCTAACTTTTTCCTTGGTCTCACAAGAACTCAAGACTATGGACTCCATTTGATTGCATACCAATCGTTGGATTGGAAGTATGTTTATCACATATGTTGGGATTGATTGAGACACTATTTTAAGTATCACTTTTGTACTTGCTTTTGAGAGTTATTTTATGTTCAAGTTGTGGACTAAAAATACAATTTTGTTAACTAGAAAAAAAAAATATTATTTCAAAGACCGTACAATCGTTATTTAAAAAAAAAAATTTATCACAAATTTTATTCAAACTAAGCCATAAAAAACCCAAGAAGCCCTTGTATTTTTAAAATCTATATCTAACCAACTCAAAACCTAAACCTAAACATAACCTAAATCTATATCATTCAACCTGTAGCAACCTAGAAACATCATCTTTAACCTAATTAAGCTCATAGCCAACCATTCACGAAGACACCATAATGTCTTCTTTAACCCAAAAGAAAACCCACACAAACCCAACCTGTTCATTAAACTGAAACCGGCCCATCCAAAATAACAAATCCGAAAAAGGACCCAACATATATAATGACCAGCCTGTCTGTGTTAAACACCCGATACGACGGCGTCTTGGTGGTTGGTTCTTTGTCTTTCTCTAGTTTCCCTAGAAAGAAGAAGAGAGGCCGAGAGCTACGAGCAGCAGAGCAGTGGCCGGAGGAGAGAGAGAGAGAGAGACCGCGTGTAAGGAAGAAACGACATCTTCTGTTGGAATAACAGGAGGACAAGAAGTTGCGTACCTAGCCTCGCGTGAGGAGAAGGAGACAGAGGGAGACGCAGATATAAGGGCATTCTCTTTGGTTTTGGAGGAGGAGCTGCAGAAAGAGAAAACAGGAGAACGTAGACGATTAGAGAGAGAGAGAGTGAGCCGAGGAAGTGGAGAGATAGGGAGACGGGTTGACGAGAGAGAAAGCTAGGGAGGAGACTGAGAGGTTGACTGAAGCTTGAGGGCAAGGAAGGGTGAGAAGAAGACGAAGAAAAGAACTACAGGGGGCCGACTTAGGAGAAGAGGATGTTTTTGGGTTTTGGAGTTTTGATTTGGGGTTTCGAAATTTAAAAAGGAAGAGGTTTGAGCCGAAACAGAGAAGAGGGTGCTCGGGTTTGAGAAGAAAAGAAGAAGGAAGAGCGTCCTAAGGGGGTAAGACGGAATCCAGTTTCCTTTTCTATTTCGCATGCTTATTGTGATCCATTTCCTTAGTCCGAGCGTTCTAAGGGCGCTCGGGATGTGTGTGTGGATTTCTGCTGTTGCGATTTAAATATATTTCTATATTGCATCTTATTTTGAAAATAAAATCGTTCAAAATGATTTCGTTGTATCATATTTCTTCCTCTATTTCTTTTTCTTTTTCCTATTTTCTATTTAAGTTATTGTCTATTTCATTTTGCTTTTGTTTGGTCATCGTGATATTCAAAATCCTGGTTAGCTATGAAATTGTTAAGATGTCTTTATGCATTGCTTTTATAATAAAAAAGATTGTTGACATGCCTTTATGCATTGCCTTTATAATCAAATAGGCTCTGAGTTTTTCTTTCAATTTTTTGGTTACATGATCATCCATTATTCATTTTCCAAATGGTGAGATATGGATATGTGAGAGGAAATTCTTTTTGACGAGAATTGCAGATATGAAGCTATGACTATCTGCATTATTTGTAATTTGATTTCTCAGTTTTTAGTTTTTGGAAGCATTTCCCTCCCTCCCCTCATTAATGGTTTGTAATTCTAGTTGTGTCAATTAGATTTTTGCTGAAACTTTGAGATAAGTTGATGAGTTTCTAGCACTATGCACAAGTGCACTTAGTAGAGACCCCAATTTAGAATGTAGATTTCATGGGTGCCCAAACACTTTCGTGTTTTGTCTTAATCTTTCTTAGTCTTTGTATATGGGCAGTTTGTAAAATCGGTTTCTAGCCCCACCATGATGATGACTTCATATAATTTATTTGCAAGTTATTTTAATCAAAATGTCTGGTTTCTAATCTATTATGTACTTTTGAACCCTTATATAACTATGCATTTAAGGCTCTTACAATTTGCTCATTTATAATGAACTTTGTGCACTGATTACGGTGCAATAATTAGTGGTTAAGGAACCCCTGTTTATGGTTGTTTGATTTGGATAAAAGAACCTAAGATTACGGTTGTTAAAGGGGAAATTTGGTTTGGCTTTTTTCAAGCTTATAAGCACATGGAGCACATAAGCTCATGAGAAATACGTTTAAATATTACTTCCTTCTCCTTCTGCAAATCTTATTTCTTTTATTGTGATTCTAGAGTTTGAGCATCTTATTTTATTCTTTACGCAGGTAATTCACAATTCATCTATTCTTTTATCAAAACCAATTGAGTTAGGCTTAAGCAATGGCTGATTTCCAAACCTCGACTCACCGATCCAAGTGGATATTTACTCCTCAACAACTGGTATATCTTTTTTTTTGTTGCTTTCTTGATTGTATATTTCTATTTTATTGCCAAGAAATTAGAAAATAGTAAGAGGAATGAAATAACTGATGAAAAAAGGAGCTATATTTTTCTCTATAACCTTTCTTTGATCCTTTCTAGCGAGAGAAATCCTCTCAGCCAACATTTTTTCCCTTTTCTAGTCAACTAGTTCTCTAGCTATGGCTTTTCTCTCATCTAGGAAATTCTCAGTGATACAAAAAGATATTGTTTTAAAAGGTGAAGTGCAAGACATTCTCATAATCAATGAGAATGGGCTCAAAGGTATACACCCTTTTATTTTTTTAACCAGAAAGTTAATTGTTTCCTCAGGTCCTTTTTTTGTGTTTTTGGGATTAAAGGGCATAAGTCATGGAGTCATGTCCTTGGGGGAGTAAATGATTCCTTGTCAGTTAAGGTGGGCAAGAGCAGAGGTCAATGCTTCCTAGAATTGAAGGAGAGGAACAAGGGGAAGTATAAGAAGACTACTCATCCTGGAAGGTATTGAAGTTGGCAGTTGGTGGAGATTCCTCATGGTAGTTGATCAAGTGTATGACCTGTGTGTGGTAGTAGGAAAGAAGGAGTTTCTTGGCATGCCTTCTTGGGATAGATGAAGAATGTCCTTCTGCTCAAGTGTCTCGTGCTTTAGAGTATTCTTTTCTAATGAATATAGGAGGCATGATTTGTTGCTTATCGTTCAATGTCCTTTAGAATGGTGGAGGAGATCGACTTGGCGTATGTGGAGGTTTAAGGCTTCCAGTCCAGGTGAGTCTATTTCTCTATTGCTTGGTCCACTTCTTCTTCCAATTCCATCATTGAATTTGCTAGAGGAGCCAATCTCTTGTGGCTATCTGAAGCTTGGTCTGAGGGGGTGTGGAAGGGAGGTTGTTTAGGTGGGACAACAGTTGGTGCTGTTTTCGGAGGTAGCCTTTGCCCGATATGTGTTTTTGGATGCTTGAGGTCAAAGTGATATTCTAAAGCTCTAACAGATTGGGGGGCGACCTAAGGAGGGGTACACATGGAGGCAATGGAGAATTGACAAGGCTCAGATGTAGCATCGATTATAATTGGGAAGGAAAAGGGGTATATTTAGTGGGCAAGGAGGAGAAGACTTCAACTCTGGTGGTTGTTAATGATTAATAGGATAATCTCTTGGAATATTGGAAATCTAACCACAGGAGCAAGAGATTGGTTAAAAGTTTCCTAAAGGATTGGGATGGAGGCCTTGTTTGGGAAACTAAGTTCAAAGTGGTTGAGGCAGGGTTGATCTAGAGCTTTTGGAACTATCAAGAGGTCGATTGGGTTGATCTAGAGCTGCTTTGGCACTATCAAGAGGTCGATTGGGTTGATCTTCCATATCTTGCGGTGTCCAATGGCATTTTTGTCTTGTGGGTGTTGGGAAAGTTGATCTCATCAAGTGTTTGAGGGGCAGTTCCCGTTTATTGTGAACTCCATAGCAAAGGCTTTTCTTGTACCTAGGTTTAGGGGAAGGAGTCGATAGGCAGTTGTTATGGAATGATTTGGGCTGGTCAAGAAGTTTTGGAATCTCTCTTGAATTGGACAGAAACCGAACATGGGGAAAAGTTTGGACCATTGGTAGAAGGGAATTTGACAGAAACCAGCTTTTTGATCATGAAAGGTTTCCATGTCAGCCTCTTCTTCTTACACTCTCAAGTTTCTTAACATGGTTAATAGGTTGAACCTTATTGACTTCCCTTTATCAAGTGGTCAATGGATGTGGTCTAACATGAGAGAAAGTATCTTTTTTTCTCAAGTAGATAAGTTCTTCGTTTCCCCTAGCTTTAAAGCCATTATCCCAAATCTATTCTAGAAGATCCTCCCAAGGGCTTCTTCCTATCATTATCCAATATGTTTAGAGCTCAATGGTGCTATTTGGGTATCCCTATCCATTTTGAAAATAGATGGTTCAAGATATAAGGCTTTTTAGATCTAAATGTTTGTAGTAGACGAACCTGAATGTAGAGGGTTTGATAATTTCAGATTAGCTAAGAAGTTGCCTATGTGAAGTCACATAAAGAGTGGAACAACAACTTTCAAGCCAATGAATTTGCCTTGAAAATAACCTGACTTCTGAAATTGGTGATTGATAAGAAGGAACTGCTAGGGGTTTATCTAAAGTCAGATAGGAAAGGATGCAAGTATTAGAGGATGAGCTTGCTAATGCCTTCCATATGAAAGAGGTGGCTTAGCGACAGCGGTTAACAGTCTTCTGGTTCAATGAGGGGGATACAAACACTAACTTTTTTGATAGAATTGCCAACTATCTCTGAGAAATAATTTCCTGTCCAAGGTTGTGGTGGATGGGTGATATATGAATTAGCAAGTGGTTTGAAGGAAGCTATTAAGGGTAATTATCAGGATTTGTACGCTTATGAGCAGACTTAGAGACCAAATCAAGATGGAGTTGGTTTTGACAAAATTGAAGATCGAGAGATGCTGGGCTGCAGAGACCTTTCTCAATAGAGGAGATTCATAGAGCTTTAATGAGTTGCAACCGTGATAAAGCACTAGGCTCAAACGAATTTTCTGTTATGTAAAAAAGTTGAGATTTAATTAGGAATTACGATTTGTCTTTTTTTCACAAATTTTCATGATACAAGAGAATTTATGGCCTCTTTGAGCTCAGGTTTCATTGTCCTGATTCTCAATGTGGATGGTGTGGATTTACATGACTTTTGGCCTATTAGCTTCATGGACAGTATTTACAATTTGATTGCCAAGGTTCTTGCCTACCTTCTGAGTCATATTATTGTTCAGGTGGTGGGGGAGAGTCAAAACACAATTTTGGGAGGTCGCCAAATTCTTGATGTTGCTTTAATAGCCAATTAAGTGGTTGATTTTGTTCTCTTTTTATTTTTTTGCAGAAGAAGTGGTCGATTTTGTTCTTAAATCTGGGAAAGGTAGAATCTTGTGAGTTGGCCATTAAAATAAGTCTCATGATCTCACCTCCTATACTTTCTTGCTTTACTTGTGAGTATGGGTTCGGTGATAGGTGGTGTAGATGGATCAAAAGATGTATCGCTTCATCTTCTTTCGCTATCTTAATTAACGGGGGCCTCACCAAATTCTTTTTGGTGTCCGGAGACTTGAGACAATGGGATACCTTATCCTCATTTGTCTTATAATGGAGGCCCTTCACTTAAATGATTCAAAAGGATAAGCTGGAAATTTGATTCGGATATTGCATGTCCGTAATAGCACTTCTCATGAGAGATTACTCATCTAGTTTCTGCAGATGAAGTTCATTTTTTTGGTAATCTGAGAGACGGTACATGGTGATTTTGTGGCTCAAAATCAATTTGTACAAATCCTAATGGTTTCCTCAGGGTGGCTGTTTCCATCATGGATTTGGAAAGGATTTTACGGTGCTGAGTGGCTTCCCTTTCCATTGAGTATTCCTCCTTGTCTCTTGGTGCGAAGTTCAAGAATCTAAATATGTGGGCACCAATGATCTCCAAGATGGAAAAAAATGTTATCTACCTGGAAAAGGAAGTACTTATTGAAGGATAGGAAACTCACATTAATCAAGGATGCTCTCTCTTTTTTGCCAATCAAGTATCTCTCTTTCCCATCCCTTCCAAGGTTGTTAAAAGGGTAGAGTCTATCCAATGATCAGTTCTTATGGGGTGATTTAAACGAATATGCATGGTATCACCTTGGCTTGGGAATCTGTTAGATGTTCTCTGGAATTAAGAGGGCTTGTTATTAGATCTTTACTGGTTGTGAACAAATCTGCATTAGTTTAGTGGCCATGGAAGGTTATCTTTTCAGAGGGTTATTCGTATCAAGAGGTCATTACTTGTAACTAAGGCTTGGAAGGGAGAGGGTGGAAAACTGCCATGAATGGATAGGTTTACAGTACTAGCCTCTGGAAGTGGATCCACCGGGGCTGGAACCTGGTTTTCGAGCTTGGGAATTTTAGGATATGCAATGGTCATAAGGTGAGTTTTTAGCATGATAGTTGGTGTAGGAGTTGGCCCTTTAAAGAGTAGTTATCAAGATTTTTGAACCTTGCTAGAAAGATACATCAGTTAGGGATCTTTTGCTCACTAATGACCTCACTATTCTGTCCTGGAATATTGCTTTTTCTTGTAATTTTTATGATTTTGAGATGGATGACTTGGCTGCTTGATTGCTTTGGTTGTCTTGGTGTCAGGTCGATCTGAATGCTTTTGATTTGACAGCGTCATTGCTTCCAAAGATTGATGGATTCTCTGTCATATCCTTCTACCTTACTCTTTTTAGCCAATCTTATGATGCTTCCTTGGAGACAAATTTGGAAAAAGAAACCACCACCTCATATTCCTATCTTAGCTTGCGAGGCTGCCTGGGGCAGACTCCTCACCTATAACAAACCTAAGAGAAAGGGGAGAATCATAGCGAATGGCTGCCAGTTGTGCCTCCTAGAGAATAAATTTCTGATCTTCGACTCCTCTGATGTCCTGAGTCTAGACCATCACGGTTTTCAACTCTTGGTCTCTTCAACCTCTCTTAGGTGGCCAACGGTTTGTTGGTGGATGAACTTTCGGGCTTGGAATGGTACTCTGCTAACAAGGATAAGAAGAGGTTCATATCTATTATTCCTTTGGTTATGGTCGGTGACATGGAAGGAAAAAACAATTCAAATTTTTTTGTTTAATGGGAACAATTGAGTTTTTGAGGACACTATTTTGTCTTTTGTAAGTATTAGGGACCTTTGGTTCCAGATTTTTAGTAATTTGTCAGAGGCCCATCCATCATTTGTTGTGAGGATCTTTTAATCATTGTGAATTTTTGTCTTCTTTTGAAGACGGCACCACCTGGTGTTGTCAATGTTCAAATTCTATTTACTCCTGTTTTTCTATACAGGCATCCATTTTCTTATTCTATTTTTCACATGATAATTCGTTACAAATACAGATTTAGGGACTTGGCAGGTTCATAAAAAAAGAACCTCTCTTAATGCCTTATCAGGAAACTTTGCTTAGAAGAGCAAATGAGACTAGATGAGACATTGCTGATAATTAAATTGAGTCAGTAAATGTTGCTTTCATTGATGCAGGTCGAGAAATATAAAGCTGCTAATCAAAAAGCAATGCACATGATTGAAAAGGTGTGTCTTTTTGTGTTTTCTCGTTGCTTGTTCTAAGCCATGCCATAAATGATTTTTTTCATTACTAAGGTGGTGAACTGTTTCAAGTAAATAAAGAAGTTATGTTGTTATGATACTAACCTAATAATATGTTTTGAAGTATGGTACAACACAAATGGAAGTAGATGTTGATGGTTCGTTATCCTACCCAGCACCTCAAGCTAATGCCAGAGATAATGGTAAAAAAGTCTATTTCATTTATATAAGCCATTTTTTCAATCATAATATCTCGATAGCTATTCTTTATGTACCTTATCTGGGTGAATATTTACCAATGTTTAGGATTTTGTTCTCTCTCTCTATATATGTTAGGTGACAAGCATTCTCGTCCAAAGCCTCTTAGTTTTGAGGAAGAAAAGTTTTTGCGAGTGTTTTATGAGGCTAAACTTCGAGAAGTATGCAGTGCTTTTTTCTTTCCTCATAAAATTCAGGTATGCTTTTCTATTTCATACAATCATAATAATCATAATTTTTTTAAAAAAAAGGAACAATGGTTGTGTTGTGTTTACAGACATCATTCTGAGCTCCATGTTTTGCAGGCGACGGCTCTCATATACTTCAAAAGGTTTTATTTGCAATGGTCAGTCATGCAACATCACCCAAAACACATAATGTATGATATTATGTGATCCTTTTAACACCCATGCCTTAGAAGTTGGCTGACACTTTTTTGATTACTTTGAGTATTACTTCTATTAATACATTAGATGCTTTCAAATAGAAGGCAGGAGGATAATTCGCTTTGTACTCATCGCTCGGCTCTGTATCACCTAAAATATGTAACACGTGATTTTGTTTGATCCTTTTAACACGCATGCTTTGGAAGTTGGCCAAGACTATTTTGATTACTACGGGTATTACTTCTATCAATGCATTACATGCCTTTGAGAGTGCATTAAATTATCATATAAAAATTCTTAATACTTTGTAAGAGCATAGCAGGTTCTTTGTGCAGTAACTGGATTCTTTGGCTTGGTTAATTGTGTTTTGTCTGAAACTATTGCTGCTTCACCTCTCATCCCCTGTGAAGTTTGCCCACTTAATTTTTTCTCACCATCACCAACTTCTAGTTGTCAATTCTGATACTTCTTTGTCTTAAAAGTTTCTCTTTTCAGTCTAAGTTGTTGCTTTTGCAGATTAACGTGTGTATATGCAGCCTGTAAGATAGAAGAAAATCATGTATCTGCGGAGGAGCTTGGAAAAGGGATTCAGCAAGATCATCAGATGATTCTTAATTATGAGATGGCTGTTCTTCAGGCATGATGGCTCCAAAGAACCAGTTTTTTGGCCTTTATCCTGCTTTTGGGTTATATTTATTTTAAAGAGATATCTATCTATTTTGTGCAGAGTTTGGAATTTGATCTAATTGTTTATGCTCCGTATCGATCTGTTGAAGGGTTTGTCAATGATATGGAGGTCAGTTTAGTTAGTTTCATCTTAAAGTACATGTTCTTACTTCTAAGAATGTGCAAGAAAATATCGACTTACATCTTTTTTCCACATTTGATCCCACTCCCTTTCGCTCTTATATTTCGACAAATATAATGCATCCAAGCAAAGCAAAATGGAAGAGGGAGGGTATAAATAAGTTGTGGAGCAATAAAAATAAGAAAATGTTGTAAAATAACTCCTAATCTTGGGAAAGCCTGGAAAGCAATTTCCCTATAATTCCGTAATCTTTTGTCAAATATTATGACTTTTTCCTTGATCCTGTTTTTGTTTGCTTTAATTGATGGACATTTGGAATTTTGTTTTCTAGGAATTCAATCGAGCAAAGGATGAAGAAATTGAAAGGCTGAGAGTGAGTTAATTTTTGTTGTTGAGCAGTCTTGCTATGTAAGTGTTCTAGTTCAGGAGAGAAGATGCATGGATTAGCTCAAGAGTCTTTTCAGCTTGATGCTACATAATTTGGATATTGTTGAAGTTACAGTCAGTCGGACATGTGATTCTTGGTGTACATGGTTATCACAACCGTTGGTTGTTTAAACTTGAATGCTCAAGTCAAGTATTTGACTTGAAATTTCAATAAAAAGAACATTCTGCTTTCCACATGGAATTTAATTGCCTATGGTTTATCAGCAACTGTCTATGAAAAATTGATAATCTTTCTACCAGAAAAGAGACGAGGAATAATTTGTTTAGTCTGTCTGTTATGTACTTGATCGCAACTCCATGAAAAATTAGTAAGTTTTCTACCAAGAGAAAAAGGATTAGGCAATTAACAGCAAGACATATGATCAAACATAGGAAGTGCATGAATTAAAACCATGGCCTCCTTTTTGTTCCCATTTCTCTGCAGCAATTATGAAAACATTGTTCATTCAAAAATACATATAGAAGTGCCCTTTAATATGGTTCATTTGCTAAATATGCAGAGAAGTCTTTGAATAGTGTGGTTTAATTGCTATCTGCAGGATTTGCATGAAACTGCAAAATTGGAAGTTGATAAGATCATGCTAACTGATGCGCCACTTTTGTTTTCTCCGGGACAGGTATTGCTTGGTGGTTCAAGCTTTGCTTGAGAATTTTCATTTTTCACAACTCAAAGTTGTGACTTCTTTTCATTATTTATCACATACCTAACACTCTATAATCAACATTTTGAAGAAACTAGATACTCTCTTTAGCATCTTTTTATAGAAATACTAGGTTTTATTTATGTTATAGCTGTATAGAAAATTTGTAGCACCAGGCGACTGTTGTAAGATAAATGGAGATTGGATGCCTTGAGTAACAAATACTTGGCCTGGGTGCTTTAAGGTCTTGGGAATCAAATTCATAGGCAGCTATCCAGGGAGGAGAACAGGAAAAAGTTAGAAGGATTATCACGGTTCAAAAAATGATATTTATATTTGGTAGATGAAATAATTCTGTTTCTGATTGCTAAACTTATTTATTGATATTGTGCAGTTGGCATTGGCTGCTTTACGGACTGCTAATGAGGTGCACAGGGTTCTTGATTTTGAGAGGTTTTGACTTCTTTCATGAAGTCTTCTATGAGCATTTTTTATGGGAGCAGGGAAGGGAGCCTTTAAGTATTTACATTGTTCCTTTTTTTTTACATACTTAAACAAGTGTGCTTTTCTGCAGATATCTGAGCAGCATCGTCTCTTGTCAAAATTCTGCACACGCTGTTTCAGAACTTACCAAATTTTTAGATGCCATAGATTCTTTGGTATAGACAAAATCCTGAACAAGTTGTGATTTTCACAATCTCAATACAAACTTTGAGCAATGCAATTGTGTTGGAGAAATGTGGTTTTTTTCCAGTAAGTCCAAAGACATTTGCCTAACTATTTTGTTTTTCCACAGGTAAAGAGCTATAAATTCCCAACTGAAAAGGATATGAAGCACATAAACCGCAAGTTAAAATCTTGTTGGGGTCATAATGCACATGAAGAGTATGTTCTTTGCTCTTGTTTTACATAGAAACAATTGGTGTTAATTCTGGTAACCTGCATTTTGTCTAAACCAAGAGATTGCTTGGCTGCAGTAAGAAACGGGAGAAGAAGTCCAAGCACAAGTCCTACAGGAGTTCACATGAAACACAAAATGCTTAACTATTGTTATGCTGTGTGTATTGGTTTTCCCTCCTTTGGATATGATACCACACCATGTTTGAAGGCAGGCTTTAAACCATGCACAGGAAATGGGTGTTTTTGCAGCATGCATGGAAAAAGAATCATTGCAGAACTCTCTCCAGTGATATTTTGGCCATTAGGACTGTTGATTGAACACTAAGGGAGAAGCTAGAGAGAAACAAAGACTAAAAATGCATTGCTAGTTCGTGAAAGATGAATGTCAGTATCATGTTCTCATGGAGTAACTTACAAAATATACCATAGGCAAAGAAGGTTGTGGTCTAGAACTCCATGATTGCAATTGAATTCTTCTAAGGCAATTAATGTTGAGTCAAACAAGAATTTGATGACTGCAATGGAATTGTTGGTTTATCATAAAGATTGTGGGTCGGTGAAGAAGATGTAGAATTTATTTGGAAATTAAAATTTAATTTCATAAAGAATTTATTGAACTTTTTCTTTCAACTCAGGAAAATTTATTAATTCAAAAATTAATTACATAGACCAGGTGCACATTCACAAAACACATGGCTTGCTAAATTGTAGATAAAACAATACAAGTAGGAAAAAAGGACTGACATCACCATAGCCCAACTTTTTAAGTTTTTCAAATAAGACTAAAAACCTAATTTAAAATTTGTAAAATGACTACAAATGCCTATATATTCCAATTCTGCTTGAAATATTCTCTCCAAGTCAATAAAATCTTGTCAGCTTTTAATACACCACGTTTTGTGACCTTGTTTCAATAAATTAAACATCCATACATGTACAAAATTGAGGCCCGAATAACAAGATCGCTATCAAAACTGGACTTAACCATCACTTGCATGAACCTCTCTACCAAAATTTGGATCAAAATAATCTGCACAAGCTCTTAAAAATACAAGGATATGTAAATTTAGAAAGAAATTTCAAAATCTGCACGATGATGGGTGGTGGAGGATGCAATATTGAGGTCGAGATGAGAAAGACTAGGAAAAGGGAACAACGATTACTGGTGATTGTACAGGCATACAGTATTTCAACTGATGAGAAAGCAAAAAAAAAAAAAAAAATGGAGAATTTTACTTTTTAAAGTCTTAAGAAGAAATGATGCGGATGCCATGTTTATAGAAAAATAAGGTGGAAGTCATGTTAGATGCCATATAGCAATATTTTTAACAGTCATTTAATAACAGTTAAAATAAGGGGTTTATTTAGATATTTTTGAAATATACAAAGAATAAAATAGACGAAAAAATTCCATAAGAACTTACGAAGAAAAACAGAAATAATATAAAAGTCATTTAAATATTTTTATTATAGAGTTATTACGTTCTTTAATAATGTTTTTGTTAACTCCAGACCATCACCATCAAGAAGAAGAAGAAGAAGATAAGAGTAAGTCGTACACGTAACCAGAGAAGATATATGCCTATGACCTCCTGCGAATTTTCAGCGGTATAGTAAAAATCAATTCACAAAATTTTTGGAAGATTTTTCGGATGGAAAAATTGATCTTCAAGGCTTCCCTCGTGTATAAAAGGAGAAGCCTTGAAGTAGAGAATGCAAGCCAAGAGGAGAAGAAAGCAAAAAGAAAAGAAGAAGGGAAAAGTTCTGCGAGCGTTTTCAGAAGAGAGAATAAAGAGAGAGAAGAGAGAGAGAGAACGTCGTATATGTATATGTATATGTATATATACATATGAAGATTGGTGGGCTACCTGAGAAGAAAAACAAGGGGCGATCACCGTTTATTTTAATATTTTTCTCTCTCTCTCGTCATCATCACAGCCCACCCTATTTTTTCTTTGGTTTCTTCTCTTCCCACATACACAAGAAGGGGAATTAATTAATTAAATTTTCCCTCTTTTTTATTTTATTCTGGTTAAATTACCTTTTACTCAATTTTCAGATATAGTAAATTTAATTCAGAATTTAACTCAGTAATTTTTTTCTTCAAACAGGATTTTTCACATAAAATTCTGTATTTATTATTTTTTTGCTATCAATTTTTTATAATTATTATTATTAATTTATCAAGTAATTATTTAAATTTGCACAATTAATTATTCT